>QVIE01000422.1:0-22158 GCA_013387415.1 Panellus pusillus | reverse complement strand
GAAGTGAGTTCACAGTCATCCCGATTCTCCTTTTTCGATCAACACATGGAGATATGTACACCCTTTGACGAACGGCGCGCTTTGCAGCGAGATCCGGGACTCGAGCATGAATCAGAACGTTCCGGGTCTGACTTGAACCGAAGTCGTATGGAGCGGCGTACGCCGCGCGGGACCTCGCCCTTAATCTTCATCTTTAATCATGTCAAATTCTCTGTCGATCGCCCGACAGTACGCGTAGGTACGCTCCCATGGTGATTTTATATTGGAGCACGCAGAGCGCTGCAATTCCAGCGCCTTTCAGACTCCAAAGAAGAAATTCGCCTGTAGTGCACAAAAAACTCATCGTCTTCGTCCCAAATCCCATTAATTGCAAACGTCAACTCAACTCCAAATTACCACAAGAGACACCATATTACAGATAACAGTTAATACAAATCGATGCGTCTATACAATTGTCTGGGCCGTCTCATTTGCTCCGCCATACACGTCTAACGCATGTTCCTCGTCTTGTCTCCGGCCGCCCGTATAAATCACGTCGTCGACAGTCTGCGTGGTGGTCGTGAAGTTGATCCGCGCGGCGTTGTTCTGCGACAGCGTCGGCTGTGTGCGCGGCTCGTGCGCCCAGCCCAGCCCGATCCGCGCATGTATCGAAATGGTCGAAATCCCACAAATCACCGGGGTGATGGGCATTATTACGCCTGGCCGGTGATCCCCACTTGGAACATGACGAGTAGGGTGATAGCGGTAGCCCTGCGTGCGCTCGTGTCAGCACCAACGAACAACAATCCAAAGAGGGTATCGCAACGCACGTTTGTAGTGCCGCACTCTCAACGAAAACCGCCAAGAAAAACTTGCGGAAACTGAGCTGCCGCGGTCGGTTTACAGCGGTGAAAAACACACCATGAGGTTCATCCTGTCACTGGTATATGCTGCAACTTTGCTTCCAGCGAGGACGCTGCGTATCGACCAAATCTTCCATGCTATCAAACCTGTGCTATAGGCGCTGATACTGGAGCACTAGATTTTAGGAGATCAACTCGACGACGGAGCTTGTGGTAACGCACGCTATGGACAAGACCAAGGTGCTGGTCACCCAACCATCGGAGAGTACGTGAAGAGCCAATGTAGTCAGAGTTTCGATGTTGGGATGCACGAACACATATATCAGACCTCCACCGGCGACTAAGCGTCCGTCATTCTGGGCCGGCTTTCCAATGATGCGGTTTGACGCACCAATTTGGCCTACAAGAAGAAGACCAGGGATTATGATAGGCTCGTATTTATGAGAAAATATAACGAAAGGCGATGAATCTGTGTTGCCCAGGTTCAAGCGGGGAAGAAGGAGCAAGAGGAAACAAATACCACTAGGGTGTCCGTGAGTACGTTACTGAGGATGAAAGTTGTGATCTGCAAGACCGAAGTTGGCCGGCTTATAGTGGTGAAGAAGCGTTGAGCTGCCGGCCCCCCGCCCAAATACACAACGCTGAAGTAAGTCTCGTATATGGTGTCGATCCAGTGCTGGGACAAAATTATTCGCGAAATGCGACGAACAAACGACGACGCACTATGAACAGGATCAAGAACTGGGCGATGAGACCCAGTGTCACCCAGAGCGAGCTCGTTCGATGTCGATCGGGGCCGCGCACGACCTTTAAGTAAAGGACGGTGAAAAATAGGACGCAGTATACGCCAAAGAGAAAGGACTCGAGGAAAAATCGAGTGACGACCCCTGAGGCGGCAGGGAAATCCGCCATGGGTGGTGGGTGTGGCGAGGAGGGGGGCAGATTTAAGATAAGGCGACGCCCGCCAGGCCATTTCTTAAAGGGAGTAATCTCAATCAGAGGGAGTAAATCAGTGATCTGCTGGTTGCAAATCTTGATCAATTCTCATGCGAGCTCGTGCGGTAACTATAATGACGATCGGGATTCAAGCCAGAATCGAAAGCTACTTTCTGTGCCACTGAACGATTCAATGTCTGGACTCTGGGGAACTCAAATGTATGAAGCAAAGCTTCGTAGCTCTAATCCGAGCCGTTCGGGAGTGCGCAAATTAGGTTCGGAGCATAACGAATAGCTCGCGATGCCCCGATAAATTTTATCACCATGTAACAAGATGAAATAGTTGATGCGACACTGCCGCCACGTGCGGTATACTGCCATGGAACGTTTGCATCTTGGAAAAATATCTCCGATAAGACTAGTCTGACTAGAGTCTAGACGTGTCTTGGAAGGTAACTGAAGAAAGACGTCAGCACCGAGATAAGAGCGCACGAGCGACGATGTACACCATGCAGTCTATATCAACAGACTTAATTGCCTCCGGCTATGGCCCTCCGGCCTCAGGCCTCCGGAGCCATCCGGCCAGCCGCCAAAGATCGAAAGAGCATTTTGTGTGCGATTATCAAGCACTACCTGACTGGCGACATTGTGACTCGGTGGCCAGTCGGTCAATTGCACAGATTCTACAGTTGTTATTTTCCGGGCTATGACCATTGAAATATTGACCACTGACCGGTAGACCAGACCATGCGATCTGATTGTAATATCCCGGAAAGTGATGGTATCAGCACTGTCGTCTTTTTCTCCGCATTGTGATGGCCTCCTTCCTGAGGGCGTACAAGTCTGTATATCCAAGCAATAGAGTGAACTTTCTCTGACTCGTTCGGGCCAGTGCTTTGCTTCTCCGTCGCCCAATGGCCGCCCAATGTGGTACAGCTGCCCTCCTGTTCGGCGCTGGCGACGTTATCGCACAGCAGGCGGTCGAGCGCAGGGGAAGGGAGCATGACGTGTGTTCCTGTTGTGCACAATTCACTCACTCAAGACTAATGCTTTTCCACAGTTTGCTCGAACGGCTCGGCTCACGTTCTACGGCGGTACATACTTCTTCCACCGCAGGGAATACTCTCTAACGGTGCTTATGCCAAGGCGTAATCTTCGGACCGGTCATCACAAAATGGTTCCAACTCTTGAACAGAATCCAGTTCAAAAGCCCCACCAAAGCTGTAATTTACCGGGTACGCATTCCCTTTCTCCGACTATTTCCGATGTCCCACCTCTTTTTTGCAGGTATGGCTTGACCAATGTGTATTAACACCCGGTTTGCTTCTCTGTAGCATGAAACGCTGGCCATAAATGTAATGCTCTCGTTCATCCAGGTGCCGTTGTCGTATTCTTCGGTTCGATGGCTCTGCTAGAAGGCAAGCCCAAGGAAGCTATTCCACGAATCGGCGCCGTGAGTTTATTATTACTGCATTTTTCCAGACACTTTCACACACCATCTGAACTCGGGCTTCTCTCAGGGTTACATTCCGACCCTCATGCGCAACTGGTGTGTGCATAGGTTATTTCCACGACTAATTCATTGCATGGGTACACCACAGGGCTGTCTTCGTCCCGGCACAAATAATCAACTTTTCGGTTGTTCCGCCGCACTTGCGCTTTGTATTCGTCAGTGTCGTCAGTTTATTTTGGAGTACGTTTTTGGCACCAACAAATTTCTGCGCTGAATATCTTTTTCTTCCAAGATACCTATCTCAGTATAGCGAATTCGATGGCCAGTAATCTGGCTGAATCTGTCAAAGGGGAGAAAGTAGAGACAGAGAAGATTCAAGCTTGATCAATGCGAATCACGACAGCGAGAAAGTACCGGAACATTCATGCTAGACTACCGCGTCCCACATATTTCAGACATCATAATCCGTCACGCCCGGCGCTCGCGCTGCCCAAAACCGCGCACATCCCATCTCAAATTTCTTATCTCCCTCTGGCGTACCCTTATACTCTTCAGTATTCTGGAACTCAATGAATGGTTCGCCATCCGGCGTCGCAGGGTTTTTGAACAGGATCCAAGACCACTATGTACCGTATCCGTATGCGTCAATAGAAGGGAAAGTGCATTCATCGAAGAACTCACCAGCCCGACCGACATATGTATAGCAAAGGGACTCGGTTCGTACACATGTGTCGCCGCATCGCCACGAATCAGCGCCTTGATGTTTTGTGCCGCCACTGCTGCCTGCGCGGACCCGGACCGCGCATTCTTATTTCCCCCCGTGGCGGCGACATCACCGATGGCAAACACCTTGGGGAAGCGCGCATCGGCAATTTGGAGCGTCGGCTTGACGGCAACAAACCGATGCTCGTCAATGGACTCGGGTGAAAGCGAAACGAGGGCCTCGCTGAGCGGGACTGCACCGATGCATGAGATCTGCATATCCGTCAGCTGAAGGTTTGAGTTGACGGGAAGTCCGGAGCGTACGGCCACGTCCGCGGGAATTGATCGCCCGTCTGCGAGCTCAACGACGCACGCCCCGATGGGGAACGCGCCTGAAGCGGGCATCTTGACACGCTGACCGAGAATGACGTCGATGCCAGCTTTGTTCAACTTCTCCAGTACGACCTCGTGTAGACGCGGGTGGAAGCGGTTCATGAGGTGTTCGCGAGAGTGAATTAGCGTAATCTTCTTGTCTGGGTAATACTCCTTCGCGTCCGTAACCATTTCTGAGCCGGATAAGAAGTATGTATGGTGAGACAAGGAGACTAGCGCGACGCACGGACACCAGACGCGCCACCGCCCACGACGACGATGTTCTGTGCCTCTTTGACACGCGCTTGCAGTGCGTTTCCGTAGGCGACACCCTCAGCCTTAGAGCGCCCTCTGGTGGGGAGGAAACCCGTCCCCGTCGCCAAGACAAGATATTCGTATGGGATCTCTTCGCCGCTTTGCAGCACGACCTTGTCAGGGAGAACCTTGGAAGCGACTCCGTGCACGACCGACGTAGAGCCTGCGGGGTTTGCATGGAACGCGTTGGTGTATGGGATGAAAGCTTTGTTTGTGAAGCCGGGGATGACGCTCAACCGCGGGAATGCGAAGATGTGCTGTTAAGTTCGTGATTGATATGGATCGAGAAGCAAGAGACCAGAGCGGACCTCAAAGTGAGAGTTCTTCTCTATGAGTACGGTATTATGGCTCTCAAAAATTTCAGGGGCGACGGTGTCGACGAACTTGAGGCCTGGTCGAAGTTCAAGTGCCTGCAATAGATGTTTGAACCGTCAGTGTACTTACCGACGTAGCTCCCGCCGACAACAACGATATTTGGTTTAGCCATGGCTTTAAGTGTGAGTCGGCGTAGAGAAAGAATGGTGGGCGGCTGAGTAAAATTGTTGGGAAACCCCTTTTATGCCGATCTTATCTGATAACTAACAACTGCGGATGACTCAACCTCCGAGTCCGTTCAGCCGCGGCTTGCTCGGCCGAAAGCTGGTTGAACGATCACGCCGTGTCGTTATCTTTACTTAGCTCTATGGCAGAGCAGCGCCGCAGAGCCATGGCACCTAGTCTTGGATACTTCATACCCAGACGTTTACTCGCAATCTCAGAGCACGCCGAGGCAGATATCTGGGTATACTGTGACTTACAACCATATATTTATGTAAATGGAAAGGATTTCAATGCGACAAGCGGCCCGGGGCTGCCACTTGAAGCAAGTTGAATTCGAAGCGCAACACCTACCATCAGCCCTTCCAACCTACACCACCGACCGCGTCTGCGCGCGCCAACGCTCATTACATCCCGCATTTTGTCAGAGAAATGTCTTTATACGTGCATTTATAAGGTTGTCAATGCTCCAGAAATATGATCTCAAATACTTATCGCTGGAGCAAGGCTGCAAGGCCCGGAGTAGTCATTGTTCAAGGCTTTGGGTCCTCAAGGTGGGCTGACGGTAGGTGCCTCGGTTCGACTGGCCCAGCCGTTCGGACGCCGAGGCTGTTACCATCTCTTGACAGTAATTCTGTTCATGAGTCTCGAAGAGTGGGTACTTATCCGAGACCAATGGGACCCCGTTTGACTCCATGTCCCGGAGCCAGAGAGGCCAGGGACCTAATAGCGAGTGACCGGGACCTCCTCAAATCTGATATATGCTAGATAACGTTATCGCCGTTCAGGAGAGAAGCACTCCGGTAACCTACATATCGAAGAAGAACCCGGTCATAAGTACTTACACCGCGCCATAACATTCATCCAGACGGATCCGACAAAAATGCGGCGACGGGTCTAGCAGCCTTGACATCATTTCTTCCTCAAGTCGCGATCTTGTGTTTTTCTCTCCTGCTTCCGAAGATTGAACTTCTATGTTCATTGTTAGAAATCGAGACAGACATGGACACGCTGGACGTTTAATGACTTGTGAACCATTCACGCCGTCTCTGACTTCCATGTCATTCCATGGCACATACCATCTAGGCCCTGCACTGCGACAATATTTTTGAACTGCAGTGAAACAGCTACGATGAATGATTCTGAATTCGCCTGTCCCAACAGTTGAACAAGTGGGCTTGTCTCCGAAGGTCCTTCGCCGTCGATCGCGGGTGCTGCGTGCCTAGGGCGCCGCCGGCGTCTGTGTGCACATAGCTACTTATCCAGAACCGCAATTTGAACTGTGCGAAAGATAGGCTGATCTCGGGACCTAGGAGCCAATCGCATACCCCACTTGTCCGCTTGGTATACTTGATACACGCCGCGTGCTCGAAATGGGCGCCAAGGCGGTGGACACGCACGTCTAGAGACGGCTAGCAGGGCGTCATATCCGGCGCTTCTCTTCACCCATGACCCCCTTCTTCGACACGCTCCCATTAGCTGGCTCAACGCCGCCGTCCCCGCGCGGGTGCGGTGGGAATGACGTACACGAAAGGTCATGAAGGTGATACCAATCACAACTCTGAATACTAAATCGTACATTTCTAGTATTTATTTACTATCATTGGTGTAGGCATGTACACTTGGGTCCACGTCTAGGGTATAGTGCGATATAGGACCCCAACCAAAATGGATCTCTTATATAGAACTTGGAGAAAGCAGCGGACTGTGAGGGGTTAGGGATATACAAGTGAGCAGCGTGTTGATGATACAATTTGAGATGATCCAGACTCGGGTGACAGGAGAACATAGAGAAAGCGAGGGGAGAAGAGAATGGATGAATTAAGCAGTGGTATAACTCCCTGCGTTTCCCGTCAGTCCAGAACAAACAAGAGGACAAAAAAGGCCAACATATTCGCGCAAGGTTGTCGCCACTTCCTGTAGCCAGCAGACTCGTGGTCGGATTTAGATCGATTGATATTACTGGCAAGATGAGCCTGAAGTAAAGTGTATTTCTTTTGCGCTCACCCGAATTTTTGTGCCCCTGAAGCATGCACTGTGTAGTACCGTTGCGATCCCAGAACTGCACGCGACGATCCTTAGAGCCGGATACAACCCACTGCCCGTCATGCGACACCGCAACGGACAGCACATAGTCCTGTTTTCTCATGTCGATAACAGACGCCGGAGATAAAGAAAATAAAACACACCTTGTGACCTGCAAAGTTCATCGTACACTGCGCGCTCGCGCCCTCCTTCCCACTCGTAGCACCTCCCTCCTTCTTCGCAACGGCCTTGTCGCAAGCGCACCCACATCCCAATACTTCAACGTCTTGTCTAGACTCCCACTCACGACAGCCCGCCCGTCCGTCCACACAACACTATACACACTATCCCGATGGCCACGTAACCGTTCCACCAACGCGCCGGTCTGTGCGTCCCACAGGCGCACAACGGTGTCCAGCGAGCCCGCAGCGACGTACCTCCCGTCGGGGACATTGCTACCGAGGTCACACCCGCGTCGGTTGCCGCTCCACCAGCGGCCGTGGCAGGACCTTCAGATGACTCCACAGCGAGCACCATCGGTGGCGCCCCTGGATTCTCCAGATCCCAAATCCGCGCGGTGCGGTCCCCGAGCCGCTCACGATGCGCCTTCCGTCTCGCGAAAAATCGAGCGAATAAATCTCCTGTGTGTGCCCCTCGAACACCATCCGAATGCGTTTTTTGTTTATGTCCCATATCTGTTGCAATGAACATGACGGCAAATTGAACCGAATAAATTATCACGTACCCTAATCAATTTGTCTTCCGCGCAGTCGCTAGAAACCGTCCGTCGGGACTGAACCGGACACTCCGAATGTACAAATCCCCGGCTTTGCCGGCGCTGTCGTCTGCCAGCACACTGCCCTTCGGTTAGTTCATGAGCACAAGCGGCGCGTATCCAGTCGCGCACCAAATTTTCACACCCGTCTTCACGTCGTATATTTGGGCCGTGCGGTTGCACCCCGTCGCGAGATACTTGCCGTCCGCAGAGAACTGCACACAACACACAACGCTACAAAACAAGATAGGCTTCCCCGAAACAAGTGGATCAGATGAACGTAACTCACGTTGCGTGCATCAGTGTGTGCACCAGCCCCACGTCGCCGAGTACCCGTGGGCGCACCCGAGGGTTGAACACTGCGAACCAGTCGCTTCCTTCCTTCTTCATGTCGGAAGGTACGCTGGCAAAGTCACCATCGACAATGTCTAAGAAATCGTCGCCTCCAACAGGCGGAGCAGGTGTCGCGGGGTGGATGGGGGCGCGGTGAGGGAACAGATATGGCCCGCCCTCGTGAGTGGGGGCTGCTGTCGACGCCAATGCCACCGATGCTAGGCAACGGCCCCCATGCCCACTGCCGTTGGACGGGCCTAGACCGCCGGGCCTTGTACGGGCGGCAGAGCTTTTAGGAGGGGGCTCGAGTTTTCTGTTTTCTCAAACGTCGTCGGGTGATTGAAAGTCCGAGAGGAAAGGGGACGCACCACTGGCCTTGACTTTGAGGCGCTTCGGGTCGCGCTCGCCGCCGCGCTCTCTGTCTCTTTCCCTCTCCAAATCCTTCAGATCCGGACCCCGTTCACGTTCACGGCCGCGTAGGTACCCCGGTGGATCGGCGAAGGCCGGACCATGCACACCTGGGCCCGGGAGTGGTTGGGGCTGCGACTGACGCAGGGCATGGTTCTCTGCGCGAAGATGGTTGATCTCCTCCTCGTACTGGTGACGGACCTTGCCGTGCTGGCCTCGAGCTCGTAGAGGGACTGACGAATGATGTTGAGCTCGTTTATTTGGGATGTGACTGAGACCAAATTAGGCTTTTTGTAACTGCGATAACGGAGCAGAAAAACATGCCCTTTGCCTCGTACTCGTCGCGGAGAGTCCTGGCTTGGACAAGTTCGGTCGCCATAAGATCATACTCCTGCCTGATAACATCGATGGCGTCGCCGAGGCGGGGGTGGGGGCGATGGGGGTGGGGGGCGGTCACGTTGTATATGGGAGGCTGAGACATGGTGGAAGGAAGGAAGGGAGGTATACAGCCACATCACTACTTGGCAACCCTCTTCCACTCCGACGTGCTCGCCTATTCAAATACTCAACACTGATCGCCGTCACTTGTATTACCGACCTATCTCGGCGGTGATATCCCCTCCACCCGTCTCGAAGAACACACCCTCAGGCACCCACAATCAGCACGCTGTCATCCATGCTCAGTATTTCTCCACGCCTGGTTTTTGAATGTCTCCGAGCATCATCGCGTATCTCTGCTCCCAAATGTCCCCATCTTCTTGTCTGCGTCTGAACAGGTGTACGTACATCCATGCACTGTCGACGGTCGTCAGTCTCACGCAGAATTCACGGTCTCTCACGTTGTCACCGTCTTCTCCGCATTTATGACCTGTGAGTTGTTCTGAACCGGTGCCTTGTTCCGTCAAGAGACATCTGGGTTGCTTGATCTCTTGGAGGTGAGTCGCGCTTCTATTAATGTCTGTCTCAGAAATATACCGTTCAAGAGATCAACCCGCTCAGGCCGGAAGGGAGCTGGACAGTGGAAAGCATTGAAATGTTCTTGCCGGCAGTCGGAACTTGCCGGTCTCTGTCTAGGCGACTAATCTGATCCACGGCCGCTGGAGGTATAAACCCCATATCGGACCGGCACAATGAGATGTGCCGTACGGCGTATGCGTTCGGTTCAATCCGTGGTCAGCGCAACTTGCACTGCCTGCGCTCGCGCCACAAGTGCCAATCGGCAGTTTCAACCTGCTAACCGAGGGCTTCCAATCCACGACAGTTTGCTAAATCAAGGGCTGTATCCGATGATCCAAATTAACGATGTGAACACCATCCAAATGTGAAGACCACGAATAGATCTGCGGGGTTCCCCTGAAGGCATCAACTTAATTAGACCGCTCCGAACGGTAGATCAACGAAACATTCTTGCGCCGCCACTTCGACCACGTCCGATGGCAAGTCGCATCAGCTCTTCCTCTAGATGGGTTCGCAGCGGCACAAAGTTGGATGTGGGGGTATTTTTACAGCCACAGTTCGGAGAACCGTTAGATGAGCGACGTTGCCGGATACCCGGCACATCACAAGGAAGTCCCAGCTGGTGTGCACCGGCCACCGCATCGAGATGGAGTGGGCCTGGGTATACACCAGATGCTGAGTAGACACACGCTGTATAATTACACACACAATCAGACAGATCACAGCCAGACAAGATGCAAGCACCCACTGATCTTCACACTTCGCCGAGCGTGTTGCATCTGAGTATAATGTGCCGATTATGTGTCCGGTCGGCGCCGGCATGGTGGACGTTTGAATGTTCACCGTGGCACGAAAAAGGGCTCACCGAGATTGTCCACCGGAGATTTAAATTTTTTATCACGAACTTTGATCATCAGGAGGGCAGCTGTTGGTTGCAACTGAGTCCATGAGATTGAGGGAATGCAGTATGCATGTATGACATCGAATCATCGACCGCAATGGAAGTCTTCCATAGTTCGAAGTGTATATAAGTATATTGCCTCCTGCCAATGCGTCCGAGCACTTTCTGGCCAGGTTGGACCAACTGTATGTAGAAGAGTACCCCAAATACCTCCGATGTGAGCCCCTTGTTCATTTTCTTCGAAATAAATATTTTTGACTGCAGAACTTGCCAGTGTTTTCGCCCAACTTGCGAGACACAGATCTCGATGGATTCTACACCAATTTATTGGATTCCCGTGAGGAACTTTCAGCTATGCATCGAGAGTAAAGGGCAGTAGACAGATACGCAACGCCCACAAATTCGGCAGTTGCCAATTTGAACTTAGCACGCCCCTTCTAGCGAAGGTTGTTCGGTCGGAGTTTGGTACGTGATGCCGTAACGCGGCGTTGTCGGCCGGCGCTACTTGAACAGGGCTTGTTCCGAACCTTCAACTTACGCATGAGTGGCTCCGGGGAATGGTGGCCTCTCGGAAGAGTGGACGCCGCTCGTACTCACCAGACCCACTGGAGCCCGACAACAGTCCTCTGCTCTCGTCCGCAGAGAGGAATAGGAGCTCAGATTTCCCCCAGGCTGTTTCTGAGCGCAAGGATGGGGCGTGTATCCGTATTCGTTTTTTTCTCCCGATTGTCGCCGCATTGGCTGCGCTGCTCGTCGTCGGTTTAATAGCGCACCGCCTTAGAATAGACTCCGCTTCACCCGCATCCGACCTCGGCCCCGACGACGACCCCGTCGCAGCTGCACGCCTTCATGTCGACTCCCTCTTCTCCCGACAATCTGCCACGTATACCCGCGCCACAGCAAGGTACTCTCTCAGGACAGGCCGTGCCCCGCCTCGCAATTACGACAAATGGTTCACCTTCGCTCGGGAGCATTCCTGCTTAGTCGACGAGTATGAACAGATCAACCGCGACTTTGCGCCGTTTTATCAACTCGCACAAGTAGACCCATTGTTTTTCCAGCGCAGAGTGGAATTTGTGGCTCGTTTGCTGCTTTCACTCTCTTTTGGGTACTGGAGCTAATATGGTTTTTCCAGCTGAACAATAAAGTACGGGAAGCGGGGGCGCTTGTTGTCAAGGATGGTCAACTGCATATGCCTGAAGGGTGGACCTTCGATACTGGGGCGGCGGCCCCGCAACCTTCAGCTCGGTGAGCGTCTGCTCCGAACGATGGTTCGGCTCTAACAATGACTCTGTTCAGTTCGCGCACTTATTGCCAGATATGACTTTCGTTGTCAATGGCAAAGACCAGCCGCGCGTCTTGTTCGACTACCGCGTGCCCGGAAACGCTACTGTGGCCAGAGCGCTCAAACTCACCGAGGAGCATGCCTTCGCCCTCGAGCCGCGGCCCACCGCCGAGTTCTTCCGGAGTCTTCCTGGATGCCAGATTTTGCGCAATCCCGCCGGGTTCACCGAAATGGCTAACAACGACAGCGGATGTGAATTTACTCGTTTCTCTGCCTCTTGTGCGACGCTGACCTGCACGTAGTTTTCTTATCTAGCTCGCCGGGCTATTTTACTCTAGATCTGTACCCCGTGCTATCAGTTACGAAAGTCAGCCCTTGTTTTGCCGACATCTTGTTTCCCAGCGAGGTGCGTCATTCCGTCGTAGCCAATTCAATTTTGATTTTGCGTACACTCAGTACTACTACGACAGATCATCAACTTCGCTTAAATTCCGGTTTCCGAATAACGTAGCCTGGGAAGATAAAAAACCGCAGATTTGTAGGTACCCTTTCAGCTTTGCACCCCCAACAGCGACTGAACACCGGCAGATTGGCGTGGGACCTCTACCGGTGGCCAAATTGTCGGCCACAACTATCGTCAATTCACGCGCTTCAGGCTCATTGACCTGGCGCGGGTGCACCCAGACATCATTGACGCGCAGATTACGCGATTTGCAGACTTGCTGTGTTTCCAGGAGGACGGGTGCGACCGCGACGCTATCATCAGCGAGTATAACATCACCGGACGAATGCCGCAGGAGTATTCATACAGGTATAAATATCTCCTCGACGTCGACGGGATGACGTATTCGGGACGCTACCTGAGTCTTTTGCGATCTGGCTCTCTTGTATTCAAGGCGCGTTCCTTTATCGGCGCAGTAAAAGATCTGCATTGAGCTTACTTCCTTCTTCACAGGCGACCGTCTTCGAAGAGTACTTCAACGACTGGCTCCGGCCGTACGAGCACTACATCCCGGTGCTACCGACCTTTCAGACCTCGTGGAGAAGGTCGAGTGGGCGCGGAACAACGACGCCGAGGCGCGGGCGATACAGGAACGGGGGCGCGAAATGGCAATTCGTGTGATGACCGATGCGCAAAACGACTGTTATTTCTTTGCGTTGCTGCTCGAGTGGGCGCAGCTAGAGGAGATTGCGAGGAACGCCAGTCAGAGTATACAGTAGGTTTACTTACGTAAAATCTGGTTCAGATTCGCAGTGCTCCACGACCGTACATAATAGTCACTATCCATGACCGCCCCAAAGCATCATCGACTCGGACGATATATAAAAAGTCTGCTCGCACGCACAGACTTCTCAATTCTCTGCCCGCCGCCATGGCCATAAACAACTACGCCTCAGTTCTCGGTATCAAAAATCGATGGGCTCCGATACTCTTCGCAGTCCTCTACTTTTTCCTCATGGTCTGGTACATCGCTCAAACTGTTCGGCGGAGGCAGTGGGTCTTTGTTGGCCTCGCCATGTTCTCCACTTTCCGCGTCATATCATTCAGCTTACGCGCTGCAATGGCTGGCAATCACCACAACTCTGCGTTCAATAGACGAATGGCAATCGCTACGTGATACTCTATAACGTCGGCTTCTTCTCCGTCCTTCTCTCCGCCTACCGTCTCCTCCATGATCGCCGCCGACTCGCGAAGATAGATAACGCTCGCACCAAGAGCGCCGTGCAGTGCATCGCGTACTCGGCTCTTTCCACAAGGGCCGTTTCATGGAGGTGCTGCTTCTCGTCGCCATCATCGTCGGCGCAGTCGGGGGGGATACGTGTTCGGGACAGACTCCGGACGGACTGAACTTGGGAACAGGCTGACCGAGGCGGGAACCTACCTCTTCCTCGTGGTGACGATCCTCATCCTCATCCTGACATTCGTCCTCATTCACCTTGAGCGCTCAAGTGTGTTATCTCATCTACCAACGCTCTGTTACTTACTGACCATACGGCCTCTACCAGTCCGCGGTAAATCGGGGGCTCCAGCCAGCAGTTGGAACCACCACCTCATCCTTCTCGGCGTCGCTATCTTTCTCCTCATGCGCATGATCTACTTTGCTGCAACCGTTCGCCAGCGCGCTTCCGGGCAGCAGACGCCGACGGCAGCAATAGGCAACCCGCGCAGAACAATGAGCACTTCTGGTATCCGCTCGCGGCGCTAGCAGAACTGCTCGTAGCACTGCTTATACTCGTGCCGGGTCTCTCTCCCATGCGGGAAGCGCTTGCGCGCCATCACTCGGGCGCGGGGGTTAATAATGAGAAGCAGGCGGGTGCGGGCGACAACTTGAATACTACCGGAGTAGCAGCGAATAATGCCGTTTGAATCCAACAAAAGAATATTCACTGTGATGCACACATGTTGCACACATGTATGTACATTGATATCCAGCACTTATTGTATTTACTACTGCATATAAACATTTTGAAGCGCACCTCTGCACACATCAACAAAACTTACACATGAACAAACTTACGCATCAGTGGCTGGCCATGGCGCATCAAATTCCCAGGGTTCACAATCATTATTGCCGTCCAGTCATTCCAGGAGTTGTGAGGCCATTCGGCTCACGCTTCAGCTTAATTCAAATCGACTTATATCTACTTTTAAAACATATTGTCCAGTTTCCGAACCATAGATGTGCCCCAATCAGGAGTCAGGGTTTGTGCGGATCCTGTGCGCGGTTTTCAAGTGCACCTTGAGAAAACAAACCATCGGCTTCGCTCGGGAGTCCCCAACATCTACATACGTACCCTGGTCATCGGAACTCGACGGGTGAAGGGTATATCATGTCGGCCGGCCGCGAAACACATCCGAATCTGAGTTATAGCCCAAATATATCAATCAGAAAATTCCTCCCGGCAAGAAGCTTGCTTGCCTAGGGCGAAATTCCCGATGATCCTCTTGGCACTTACTGCAGACGTCGACAATCACAGACATGCCTTCCGCCGCAGTAGTATCTCACTCGAGGACAGCGCTTCTGATTGCATCGCCTCCTGGCAGTTGTAACAGTCGAGTTGCCTCAAACACAGTGACATTTGAATCCAGGGCATCAGGTATCGCCGACTTCAGGTGAAGACGCCCGTGTTCGAAGTAGACTGGCATTAAAATTGAAATGCGATAGGGCAGAGATCATGATGTGCATCAGCGCGACGCCGAGTCCGAGTGTGGTGATCAAGCCGTGGCCCGACGGCTGGAAACAAACTTCAGTCGACGATCGTGGGCGCCGACGTGCTACCACTCCCGGACGCACCAGCGCCGCTACCACCGTTACTGCGGTTCTCCTTTGCTTTCTTCTTTTTGCCCTCATTGCGCCCCATCCGAGTCTGCTTTGTCTTCTCTCCATCCCCATCCCGTCCAGATTGGGTTCTGCAACGTACAGTGCACCCCCGCCGGAAAGATCGCGCCACGGCCGCTTTGGATCGATCTTGGCTGCAGCGCAATGAAGAACCTCCACAGGCGGTTTAGGCACGCGGATCGGCTCCTCCTCCATTGACTCGGCGCGAGACGCAGGGCGCGACGATACAGGTGTCGTGGTGAAAGACGACACCGTCACCTTTTTGGTTTTCGAGTTGAGGGACATGACCGTGCGCGTCTGCGGTGCTGCGGTAGGCGGAGTGCCACCTCCTGCCCTTCCAGAGAGGGTAGGAAAATCGCCTACGGCGCGCATGGCTTCTTTCGCGGCGCGCTCGCGTTGCAAGGCCTCCTTGATAAGTGTATCCGCAATCTGTGCTTCGAGTCGCGCGACTAGGGCATCGCGCTGCGGGGATGCAAGCAGATCCGATGAACAGTGCGGACAGACGTATTGCGGAAGGTTGATCTTGCAAAGTATGAGTCCGCAGCTTATGCATAGGGCAGAGTACGTCGATAGCGAGTGCTCGCGCGCCTGACAGAAGCAGCCTCCCTTGGGATCCCTCCTGGAGCTGTTGTACGACGCAGAAACCGCGTTCTTGAGCGCCTCCAGCTGGCGGACCGCTTTGCTCTTCCGCGGCTCGGACGCAGCGGATTTTCCTTTTCCTACGCGCTAGATTGCGCTGGAGGAGATGGCCGTATTCTGTCGGAGGTAAAGGAAGAAGACTGCTTCGTCCAGGGCGTACGGCTCATGGCGGGCCAGGAATCAGACAGTCAGCGTTGCGGCCGCGTACCGGCAACTGTTTTAGGACTGATCTCCGAGTCCGAGCATTTGCGATCATTTCTACCTACATGGTCTTCGCGCCGACATAGAACGGCCAGTTCTACAGATGTATGATGTTAGAAGTGGGCTGATTGACCGCCGATTTGCGTAGCTAACTGTACTGTTCTAGCCCCGGCCGACGGATAGCCAATGGTCTGGATTCGTTCGTCGCGCTGTTGCTCATTTCTTTCTCTTTCAAAGCGGTATTTGGTTCAAGCTCGGGGGAAGAGGCGTCCGACAATATTGTGCTGACATTCAGCAACCTCAGGGCTCTCAGGCCTCAGGTCAGAATCCTCCCGTTCAATATCATGTTTGACTTCTTTTTCGCCGTAGGACGAAACGGCAAAGCATCAAGTTGTCATCCACTCCAAAGTGACGGCCCCTGCCCACTTTTTACGATGAAGTTACTTAGGACCGCAGGTCATCAGGTGTGGCCGGGCCGTTTCGGAATGACCACGGGGTGCGGAGACGTGCGTCAACGCTCTACTCCCGTGCTCCCAATGTGATAATCGTTCAATGCTCTCATGATGCAAAACGCATCGTAGAAGCAACAGAACGACTGAAGCTCTCGTGTACCCTTTAACAGCTCCCCTTCTCTTCGTCGCGGCCGTTATTCGGCCGAACTTGGCCCTCGGTCATCCGACCTGTGCTTGTGGAGTGCATATAAGGCTTCGCCGCTGGTGCTGTGTGAATGGAACCATGTTCTCTTCTTTCCTCAGCGGTACCGCGCTCCTTGCGCTCACAGCGCTATTGCCCCCGCAATAGCACTCGACAATGGCGTTGCCCGTTTGCCCGGTGAGCTTTGAAGCAGAGTTCATTCCGTCAACGGGCTCAGGATCAATGCTTTTGCTAGTGCTCGGATATAACAGTGAGTTCGGATCTAGCATTAGCTCTACGATGCTAACTGGGAGCAGCATGGAACGCCTACCAGGTACTCCCGGCTTATTGTATAAATTCTTTGCTGCATTGCGTTACAGTGCAACATTGACCAAGACTTGCTCATCACCACTGCCCAACTGATGAAGTCTCTGGGCCTCTATGTTCGTCATCCTCCCATTCCTCGTTCGCAATATTGAAACTCAGGAAGGACGTTGGCTATCACTATGTAAACATTGATGATTGCTATGCCGAGTTGAACCGTTCTGCAACCACCGGGCGCATCGTTCCGGGTGCGGTCATATACGCTATATATGTATTGAAGTCCACCGCTGATGCTTACTTAGACAAAGTTCGATTCCCGAATATAACGGCGATGAACAATGAGATTCACGCTCTTGGCTTGTGCGTACTCGGGCCCCTACTCCATATCTATCGTTCTAACCGAAAGTTTCCCAGCAAAACCGGCATCGTAAGTCCCGTTATATAGTTCTGGATCCTTTTAGAAGTGTTGACTCCCTCGTAGTACAGGTGCAGAAAAGTGATCATTGATTCTTGATATGTTTAACAGGGGTTCTCAGCGATTCCGGATGGCGCACTTGCGCTGGCTATCCTGGCTCGTTTGAAAATGAGGCTCTGGATGCTGAGACTTCCAGGAATGGGGTTTCTCGTATCTCAAGTGCGTTTTCCTTCCTTATTTGCACTCGAAAGAGATCCAAATTCCTTCTGTAGATTCGACAACTGCAATAGTGCGTAATCTCGTACGTTCTCAGCGTGTATCAGCTCAATAAGCGTAGTCCCGTTCGACGATATAATTCGGCAGGGGATTGTCGGAAGTAAGTGATCCGTTGGATCGAAATTCATGGGGTATGTTGAGCTCTTATCCGCAGAATACGAGCGTATGGCGAACGCCCTGGCTAATCTTGCCAAGACCAGCGGCAAACCTCCGTTCGTCTTTTCGCTTTGTGAATGGGGATGGGTAAGCAGGCTTTTGCATTTCGTTTCCGGCAAGCTCACTCATTGTTGCCGTGACAGAGCCAAGTCTGGCTGCAAGTACATTTTTCTGGCTCTTCTATTCTTTGCTGAAATACTGGCAAAGATGGGGAAAGAATCTGGGGCATAGTTGGAGAGTAAGCGATATATGCACCAGATGTCTTTGGCCTACAATCGTCTGCAGGTCACAGGCGACATTGCACCCCAATGGGACTCGCTTGCCGCTATAAATTAATTTGTATGTCGTTCCGATTTCTTTGACATTGAAGTTTTTCGAAGCCGTTGTGCACGACAGCAACTCGTTCATCACTCAGGGGACAGATTTCTCGGGTCATAATGATATGGATATGGTCAGCCGAATCCAATCACTTGTCTCTCATCTGGAATTATCATCTTTTCTAGCTGCAACTTGGAAACGGCGGACTGACGTTCGATGAGGCCAAATCTCATTTCACCGCCTGGGCGCTGATGAAGTCTCCTATGCTGGTAAGGTGCAATTGCGTTGTTTGACAAATGTCGATGCTCAATCACTGTAGATCGGAACCAATGTATGTATACGTTTCTCTGCGGATAGCCCTTCCTCACACTTATAGATGTCTGCTATCACGAACGACATCCTGGGTATACTCAAAAACACCGAAATTCTTGCCATCAACCAGGACAGTGTGGTCGGACAGAGTATTTCGCCTTTCGCTGGGGCATCAACGCAGATTGGACATCCAACGACACATTCCCTGCGCAATACTGGAGTGGTCCGTCCCAGAACGGCACTGTGTTCATGCTTGTGCGATATCTACTCTGATATTTGTGATATTCTGACATGAACGACAGTTGAACACACTTCCGGAACCGGCGACGATGTTCTTCAACCTCACGGAATCGCCGTGGATTCGCGCGGGGCGGCAGTACTCCGTTAGGGTTCGTAGCGGCCTTGTCGATGGAACTCTTAATGACATTTATTGCAGGATCTCTGGACGCATACTGACAACGGGACCGCCGTGCGCAACTTTACGGCGACGGATGTTCCGGCACACGGAGTCGTCGCGCTGTTGTTGAAGGACGCGGGGAATGAGCCGAACGGAATATACCCTCCGTGTGCGGTGTGGTCTAACTGTGGGTCGGAGAACGGCACTAGCGTCGAGGGTTGAGAAGCAATGGGATTCAATGTAAACTTTTCTGTAATGTTACTATTGACGTAACACGTTTGACGTGTTGTCAAAACACGTGGCCGCGAGAGCTTATCATCTGACCGCGCCAGTCACGTTCCACAACCAACTTGTCCTCCACTTCCTCCGCGTCTGGCGATGGCGACGGCAAAAGTCAAGATTATCGCCCGACTGCGCCCGCAACTTCCGGGCGAACAATCGGACGATGCCGTCCGCGTCTGCCACAACGAGCAAACCAGCGGTGTTGTCGAAGCGTCCGCCAACGTCAGTCGTGCCAACACCTCCAACAATACGTTCGGTGGGGCGAATGTATCCAATAGCAGCAATAGAAGTGGGGCGGGGGGTGGCTTGTTTACTGGCATTACGGTTCCCAATCCCCGCGACGTCAGCCAGATTTTTCGATTCCCGTGCGTGTCAATCGCATCCTTTTTGAAATGGACTCACGGAGTCTTCGCAGCTTCACCAGCTCCTATGACGCCGACGCGACTCAAGAATCTATCTTTGACAGCGATGTGCGCCCCCTTATAGACGTCGCTTGGGGAGGAGTGGTGTGTCTCCTTTCATCTACCTGTGATGCGTCTAATGGCGTCCAGACGGTCACCATCTTCGCATACGGTGTGACCTCCAGCGGCAAGACCCACACGATGCAGGGCACACCCAAGGACCCAGGAGTCATTCCGCGGGTCGTGGAGGTTCGCCGATGCAGCTTCTCAGCCCGCTTGCTAACACTGACGACACGTACACCAGGCCCTTTTTGCAAAGAACGCTTCGTCGGAGCATACAGAGACCACGCAGATCACCGTGTCGTATATTGAAATTTACAAAGACGACGTCTACGACCTCCTCGTCGCGCGCGAGAATGTATGTGTTCATACTCCTTTTTCCGGCCTTACACATATCATTGAACCCAGGCCCCGAAGCTTCCGGTGCGAGAGAAGAGAACGCATGGTTTTTGTTGCAGGCCTCGTGTCCACGCCGATCGCGAGCGCCCTCGATTTTCAGACTTTATACGAGTAAGCTCTCCCAGTCCTCATCCAGCTGTTCTCAATCTCCCGTAGTACAGCTACCGCACGCCGTTCCGTTGGTGCCACTCTCCTCAATCGTGCCTCTTCACGCTCTCACGCAGTCCTCACACTCGATATCCGACGCGTCACGAATGACGGTGAGCGGACGACGGTGCGCGAAGGCAAGATCAATCTCGTCGATTTGGCGGGGTCGGAGAACAACAAGGTACTCATGCTTCGCGCCTTGCGTTGCGCATACTGACCTTTGGCTGCAGTTAACGGGCAACGATCCGTCGAGGATGGCGGAGAGTTCGGCCATTAACAAAAGTTTGAGTGTACTGGGGCAGGTGGTGCATGCGCTGAATTCGGGGGCGGCAAGTGTTCTCCTTCCCAGACACCGCGTGCCGCCTTGCTGACTTTCTCTATTCCAGTCCCGCATCCCATATCGCAACGCCAAGCTTACGCGTATCCTTCAAGACGCTCTCGGCGGCGCTCGGTCTGCCTGCTCATATGTAACCTCGCGCCTGGAACAAGTTCCGTCAGGATACATTGAATACACTCAAGTGAGGGGCATCGTACCCGAACACGGTAGTCTTCGCTGACGACAGTTCCCTCGTAGCTTCGCCGTTCGCGCTCAAAGAACATTGAGAACAGACCCGTCGTGAACGAGCGTGGTGCGTGCGGTCTGTTTCCTGTCTACCTGCCGCTGGCGTACTGACCGGTCGATAGACGTTCGTCCGCCGCCAGCGGCCGCCGTAACTCAGGCTGCAACTGCGCCTAGGATCGACCTGGCTGCGGCAGCTCTAGCTGTGGCGCCAAAACTGCGCCCCGCTACTCGCACGTCGCTCGTCCCCCGCGCGCCCCGCGAGCGTCGGCTTTTGGGATGAGCGGTGCCGTTGGAGGAGGGCCCCGCATGTCTGTCGTTGGGAGAGAGGCTCTTGTCTCCCGGGTGAAGGAGAAGGCTCCACCGGGGCTCAGCGAGACGGAGATCGATGCGAGGGTGAGTCGAATGTTGCTCCGAGGGATACTAGCGGCTGATCGGTAGTCTAGATCTCGCGCGCGGTAGAAGCAGAGGTGGCGAGGCGTCTAGAGGAACGAGAAAAGGAATTGGCGCTGGAACGAGAGAAGGAGAAGGAGGCAGGGTCGAGCCGCACAAGAGCAAGTCGCCCAGAAAAGACTCAGTACGCTCACCCAAGTCGAAGGAACGGGAGCTTCCGCCGGGGCTGTCGCCGCTCCTCAAGCGCCACAAGGACCTCGACAACGAGCTGCAGGCACGGCTGCAGGAGCTGGAGCGCAAGTTGTCTGTGTTTTTTTCCGGGTCGCGCAGAGTCAATTGCTGACGAAGAGTTCTCAGCGAGCGGGGCAACAGGGAAATCGCGCTGGCGGACGTGCTGTCGCCAGTCTCGAGGAAGAAGACGGGGCGTGCGTACGTCGCACTCGCCCGCGCGCATTCGGACCAGTACGTCGTCCGGTTTCAGTCTCCTCGCCGGATGCCTGCTGACTCCGTGCTTTTGCATTTCCTGCAGAGGAGACCTGCAGGTCGCGCTGGACCTGTACCGACGTGCGGAGACGTACGTACCCGATAACATCAAGCTGAAAGAAAGGTGGATCCTTTTCGTCGTGCACGTTTTCCTATGCCGCGTCGCGCAAGGTCACACCGCGACGCGGGATGGGAAGGTGTGCTCGTAGTTCCTGGTGCGAATGCGGGTTGTGCTGACATTGCGTAGGATCATTGAGATCGAGTGGGCGGTCAAGAATGACAAGGCCTTCAAGCCGTCACCGAAGAGGGCGAAGAAGGCGAAGGAGAAGAGGAAGAGGAAGGCTAGGGCAGAGTTGGAAGCAGAGGCGGAGGAGGCGCCGGATATGGACGTGGATTTACTACGAGGGCGGCCCCGCGCACGTCATGTCGGACGACCAGATGGAGGTTGACGAAGTAGCGTCGTCGCTCACGGGGCGCGCTGGTACATTTGGGCACGAACTCACGAATACGGGAAGCAAGCGGGCGTTAATGGCGGTTAACGACACTGCAGGGATGGAGACTCCGGCGAAGCGTCCGAAACG
>QVIE01001078.1:0-11598 GCA_013387415.1 Panellus pusillus | reverse complement strand
CGGATCTGCGAAGCGGAGGGCTTCTCCATGACATTGTCATATCGCGGAGTGGGCGCGGCAGGGTATACATAGTACAGAAGATACGTCTAAAAGGTAGAGGTACCGCAGGTGCCAGTGACGCTGATGCCGCCCAGCGCCAATCAGTACGGCACGCGGTGGGTAAGATGAAAGTGGGACGTCTGCTATCTTGGAGTGCGGGCGGCACGTTCCTGCGCGGCGCGGCATGCGTAGCAGAATTCGTCCACACGGTCGACGTCCTTTTGGATCTCTTGGCCAAAATTCTGGGCCGTTGCGCATGAAACCAATGGGTAGATAGAGCGAGGCAAGAGGAAAGCGCACCTTTGCGCACGTCGGGGCGCGGCAGCCCCGCGGATGGTACACCGAGCGTTCGCAGCGCGTGGTGTTGCAGTCGAGGATCGCGACGACTAGATGGCGCTGGAAGTGCTGTGCGCATATGGTCAATGTCTGCTGCGATGATGAACAGAGATTCAACGCACGCCGCAACGAGTCCACCGAGTTCCTTCACTAATCCGAGACTGTTAGCGCCGCGCGAACAGACAAAGCGGATGACACGGACGCCATTCGTTGGCACATAATTGATAGGTGGTACTTGGGGATGTGGTGCAGAGGTGAAGACAAAGGGATTTCTACCTGTCCGGTATTTAAGGGACTTGGTATTGAGGCTCAGGCCTCCGATCGCGATGCGAGCTGTAAAGTGCTTCCGAGTCATCGACCAAAGGATCAGAAAAAAAAACGTCATGCGCATTCGGGATTGGGATTGATGGCGTTTCGGAGATCCGTTCCGGGCTGACGCGTCCACTGTAGCGCGGTTTTTCTTCTTACTCCATTCATCAATCTGACGCCTCGAGAGGGAGAAAAAGTCCCAAAATCGGAAATAGTTGGAAAGATGGGTCGCGATAAACAATCAACCTGGAAATCAATCACCCGTGCTGCAGATTAGCCCTTTCTCTTGTTGCTTATCTGCCAAGCTCCGACCCAGTGGGACTCAAAGTGATCAGTGGACGGATTCGTAAAAGAGAAGTGGATGCAACATGCCGTATCTGTATTGAACCCACCAGGCACAGAATACACAGGAATTTCGTCATGGCGATCGGTGATAAAGGAAGTGTAAGTCACAGACTTTGTCAGTGACTACGGCAGTGAGAAGGAAGAATGAGGAGAGGAAGTCTCCTACCGGGCGCGTGTCCGAAGTTGAGAAGACAGCACCTGGTAACTAACTGCGAGGTCAGCTGCTCCCGCCAATACGACCTGTACATCATCGGGCAATCGGCCAGTCAACATTGGACTCTTGGGCTTTCTGCAAACAAGACCGAGCAGAACTAAAGGAAAAGAATATGTATGTACCGCAGAAGATACTTACCAGAGACCAACGCCACCGTATGTAGGTAACAGCGGCCCTGTGAGGAGTTATCTAGTTTGCCGCGCTCACGCCGCGGCCAGTGCTCGTGTTCTTCAGACGTCCCAACCCCACAACGCTGTCACCGCGCGAAGACACAGTTCAGAAGGACTTGGCGATAGGTGTGTTTCTGCTTCTTCTGCTCAAGGACAGCATGAGGGTGTATATACTAAGAGTCAGCGACGGGCAAGCAAGGTAGGGCCTTGCCATTTTAAAACCAGCTGCGCTGCCGCAGTTTCCAAGCAAGTAAGTAGCGACATGAAAAAAAGGTCCCAGCACCGATAGATGAGCATCGCTGGACAGTAGGTCTGAGCAGCGACGGCGTACTATGCCCTTGAGAAATGCAACAGACTGCCGTAGCGCATCCGTACGCAGGTGAAGGTTCTGGCCCAGATAAGTGTAACTGATGCGTTGTGAATCAGCTTAAAATGGAGGGTGCAATCGAAATGAACCTCATGAAGACGTAGCATAGCATTTAAGAAATGATGTAGCCACGTTTCTAGTACATTCTCCCAGCAGAAGCTGATAAGGGCTCACCCCGAAGTCCTGGATGAACATCAGTCGGAATTCGAGACATTAGTCTAAACGAAGAAGATCGTAGAAAATTAACTGACGTATGCAGGTGTTAACCGAGCATTTCGCATGCGGAGGCAATTCGATGAAACCTGTGATTCAAGGACAGGATAGGATAATATCACAAGAGTCCTGAGGTGCAGTCAATGGTGAAATAGAGTCGGATAGACTGTGATTCGTTTTGAGAAGGCGACGCGGAGAAGGCACGGTGGAAATTCGAGTGATAGCATTAGCATTTGAGTTCCAAAGGATCAGAGAGCTTATACTGTCAAAGAATCCCGGGAAATGAAACGGCACGGAGAAATATGTGAGGCCGACCGTGACGTAAAGATGGTGGCAAGAGCCAAGACACGATGAGTGATGGCGGAGTTTGAATGACGTGGCCACCTTCACAACGTCCACACTTACCGCGGCTCTCCGCATGTCGCAGAGCTTTTCTCTCTCTCAATGCCAACTGCTCATTGTCTGGAGACAATTAGATCTCTGTTTAAGGCTCAACCGTTTCTCGGTTCGTCTTGCTCGCTTTCCAAGGCACTGGGCAGACCGACCTCAGACCTTATTTCCCTCTCGAACTCCGACGCGTATGATTGGGTGCTAATATACTGAGCTGGCTCCCCCCTTCTGGAACTGTTCGCATGGAACGAATTCGGAAAATACAGGGCACACAGAGGCGCCACAGGTCCTTATCTTGCGCAGTATCTTCGTCGGCGGCCGGTAATAGGAGTCCAGATTACTGCGTGCAGGTCGTCCCCTCCTCACAGAGTTATTGTGAAACATACTCTCGTCCATCGGGACCAGGTCCAGACTCACTTTTTCCGCGTCGCTTGGAAATAGATGTTGAGCGGCGTTTGATGCATTCAAGAAGCACCACCTTGCGAGTTCCTTACCTCTCCGCTGTGTGAGTAGCAGAATTCCTTCGGCATCCATACGAGTGTTAATCATTGCAGGCTACTCCGGCGAACCGCAATCCGCGATGTATCCGAGCACAATAAACCCTATTTCGATCTGAAGTAGCCCGCCCTCCGCCGATTGGCGCACGCACAGCTCGGTGGCCGGTCTGTAGCTCCCTGATCATGACACGCGTATCTGTTCTAGATGCCTGATGAGCTTCGTACATCAGTTTCTACACTCCGACTTGAAGCACCAGAAGCAGTTCTTCGGCAACTAACTGGAGCATGTTCACGTCTCATTGTTAGCAAAGACACGTGCGACGTACCAATGCAACAAGGGCCTGAGTCGGGACAGTACAACAACGATGTCATAGCAGCGTGGCACGCCTTTGTGCTCATCCGGGATCCTCGGCATTGTTGCCATGGCCAAATGTAATTACAAGGCGTGCAGGTATATATTCCATCCGACCCAGGCGAGTCTCTTACATCAAAATACATACATCTTCACGTCTATATAGCTACCTCATACGAGGTCCACGTCTCCTTCCTAGTTCGGACCAATCTTCCACCCGCCGTGCGAAGTTCGAATATAGACATTCCGCAGCGTACGCCTCATCCTCTGCATACGGCACCCTGCCTCCACCTGAGTTGACCATTGCACCCCTATCCGTTGCGTAAGCGCATTGGCTCTCTCGCAGCGAGCGACAACTGTACCGCCTCCAGCACAAGGTCAGGATCTTCCACGTCCAGCTCGAGCGGGAGCGCCGTGCGCCGTGCGTCCCATATTGAAGCGGGGATTTCAAACACGCCGAGAAGGACGGTGCCCATTGCGCCAGCTGCAGAAAAAAAATCGAGATGAGTTTACGCCGGAATGTATGAGATGTGGCCGTGTGAGTTTTGAACGTACCGGTAGTGACGGCTTTCCATGCAACAGACGAACGCGGGTCGCTCTGCGCGTCCTGCCTTCAAAGGACAATTCCACCGTGTAAACGTGACGAAGCTCCTCCCCGGCGCGAGGATACTCGTGCGTCCACGCGAATGTCTCCGAGAGAGGCTCAAAGTGAACAGGAAAGCCTGCGGGGAGCGCATCCATGTCGATGGTGTTGAAAGTAGATTGAAGAAGCAATTGCTGTTGACGACGCCAGCGGAGAACGCCAAGCCAGGCGTGCGTGTGATTGCGCAGTTCGTTCATGAGCGCGACGGCGTATTGTTCGAAACTGGTGTTCATGATTCCTGAGTAGAATTCTGAGGTTGTGGATGGACGAGGAGAAGGAGGATAACAAGTGAAAGATAGGTGCCACCAACGCTTTAAAGTTACCGGGCGCGTACGCGGCGGGGGTGCTTGGACCCACTGCGTACGTACGCACCCGTAATGTTCCCGCCACTCGCGCTTTGCTTTCTGTAAGGGGCTATGATGTGATGAATGAGACCCGGTGCACGACCTTCCTTGAGGGCCAAAGCGAACGAGCAGAATACACAGCTGAATTCCTAGTATGTCACTCAGTGTCAGACAGAGGAAAGAGGAGAGTGCCAGACAATACGGAGCGAAAGTTAACAAAAGCAAAGCGGCTCCCGCATGTATTGGAATGGGTAGAAGACAAAATGTGGGCTGGCCAACTGCGAAAGAGATGGCAGGCGGTCATGATCACCCAGGAGGGCGTGAGGAAGTACTCGATCAAATGAGTCAACAATGCTGTGAAAACGTCAGTGTTCACTTCATACCACAGCATGATCGCCTCTTTGAGAACATTATGCTGGCGAGCCGCGTGAGTCAAGCAACAATGAACAAGGCTGTTTGAGACAATTATATGCCGTGAGTCTGAGGCCGCGCTGAGTCGGACAAAAGCATAACACCCGCGTATACGGTATCCATGGTGGAATCGTTCTTCTTCCGAAACCAGGAGGACTCGGATGACAGAATGAGGTTAAGTACCTGCCGTGGAGGCCTCCTTATTTGCGCAGCTTCGATGCGGATCCCGGAGAACGACATTGTTTCCCGACATTGTTTCCCTCGACGGATTTATATTCGAAGCAATACATTCAAAACGGGAAGGCGGGGTAGATGTTTCATTCGTCCGCTGCAGAGGAACCGTTTATTGCCGCTTACCCGTCTGGAAGTAATGAATGGCACGCACACATTATCAGTGACTTGTCTCTGATAGCCACAGACTTCTTGTCATCCATGGCTGCGGTACTCTGTGGCTGCTGTGCGCTGTGGAATAGGGCCGCCTCCCGGTCGCGTTCCGCAAATTCTGCGTCCTCGGCGGCGGTATCGTCAAATCTTTTGCACCAGCTCTCCGGGACTATCAGACAAGAGAGTGAGATGCAGGAAAGTGTATGGAGTAGACTAGCAGCTTACAGAGGCCAATGCAGAATCTGAGCGCGGAGCTATCGCTGCTGGTGCTGCACATTGCTGTCAGGCGAGATCAGAGCTGTATGACGTCGGTCGGAGAGGGTACTCACAGCAGCAGAAGCAGCACGAGAGGAGCATGCTGAAGCAGTCGTTATCGGACATTGTAGGACCTGCCTAATCGTTTGCTGAGGTTGTCAAAGGAAGGAGTGTGGATGTAAGGATTGAACGAAGCAGCGTGCATGTGGCTATGCTCGGTTGATTGCATCATCATCATGACGGGCATTGTTCCCGTGAGGCCTTGAGGGACATCGCATTCTGCGGCCTGCTTATTGCAACAGGGAACGGTCAATCGACTTTTCGTGATTGTCGACTACCGCCGAGTGTTAGCCGACTGCCAAGCATTGCGGGCCGTTCTATGAGGACCCCGGAGGTAAGTTGGGCGGTAGGCTGGGATATGTGGTACAGAGGCAGTAGAGCTTGATACTAGACAATCCGGGCCTGTGATTGGGACAATGTAGACATCGCAAGATAGAGAGTTGGGGCAAACCAGCCACTTCGGAATTATCGGAACCAGAATTTCCATCGATTAGATTGCGATGAGATCGAGAACACGAGATTTTCTACGATGATTTCCTAGCTCACTTCTGTCTACAATGGCAAAGGGAAAACATCGTGCGCCGATTACTTCATGGCCTCTACATTTGACTCGTAACTTTGACCAGCGCCCAAGGACTGGCTTCATCCGAAAATCGAATTCTATTTCAAGAAGTTTGGTCACGGCGACACTGAGATGGCAAGAGCGATTCGGGCTGATATAGAGAAGGAGGAAATGTTCAAGGGAAGAATTACACGATGAGGTATGCTTCATGTCTGGCCTTGCCAAATTCCTCACGCAGTTCCACCAGTACATCAGGTTGCCACCGCTTACGGGGGATTCTGGGGCTCAAGGGAACACGCCAGCAGAAGAAAGAGCCCGGAGCGTATGAGAATATTCCGGAAATAGTCAAGAATTTACGCCCGCCTATCCAAACATGGGCGCTCGCTCCATGGTTGTTGTACTGAGATGGGAGCACGGAATCAAGATATCGGAGTGCGTATCTGATAGTATTACAGTGCTTCAGTGCTCAGATTTTGAATTGAATACTGATATGTACTTCCAGAAAAGACCTCGCAGATATACTAAAGCTTCTGGAGCCAGAGAAGGTTGCTGCACGCTACGGTGCTCGTTTTAAACGCTCGCGATTCTACAGTGCGGGTGTGATGGAGATCTTGAGCTTTGACCAACATGATAAGTGGAAGTATTACGGGCTCTACCTTCACCTTGGCATGGATCCGTATACTGGCCGTCTTCATTGGAATAAAATTTGGTGGACAAATCGAAATACAGCCCTTGTTACCTCGTACTATCTGGGAGCTGTTCGGCGGCAGAAAGGTGTGTGCCCGAGTCTTCCCCTGTGTTCAAGAGCTGATATATATAGCTATGCCTCTCCTTACCTTCAGCGACACTGGCCGCGAAAACAATGGAATTGCCAAATGCCATTCAACCATGCGCCAACGTCTTGATCCTTCTCTCCGCGGCACCATACAGCATAAATGGTTTTACGATAAGATGAACATCAAATCCGAGATTAGCTGGGGTCGCCTGCGGCGTGGTTGGGCAGCTGGGTTTGAGAAACTGCTTGATGAAGGGGAACTCCGCGGAATAATTGACTTCTCGCGCCGGGACCCTGTTGAGACGTATAATCTATTATCTCTGGCAACGTGCAGTCCGATTGAATCTGATACACCTTTTAGCTTTCTCTTTCGTTGGCTCTTCGTCCCGTACCTGCAAGCTGAACTTGACGCGTGGACTGAGCGCCAGAATGGAAGCATGCGGCGTGCATATAAACACAAAATTCTGCCCCATGGTATCCCAGATGAGATACACGAAAATCCAGGCAAATGGGAAGCCCAGAACTTTGCGGTCTGTGCTTATTGCGTAGAATCCTGTAGCATACTATCTCACTGCACCAACAGATAACTGTATCCGACAGTCTACTGGACGAGATGCAAGCACTTTGGGCTCCTCCCGATAGTCCCGTCTTCGAGTTAACATCGAAGGGATTCGACACTCGCATACAACAGCTCTACGTCGATATCGGAAGTCCAACTATTAATTATGCATCAATCTGGGATGTTTTTGAGGAGCTACAGGATCGGCTTCAGACGGTGTTTCAAGACGGCGATCGGGAGGTCGTTGCGACGGAGTTCAAGTCCCTTGAGCAGAACTTTGAGCAGGATGCGTATCTCATTGACATTGCACCACCAGGCGAAGATGATGGAGATGATCCATTTTTTGACGATCGCCTCTTTTCCGATGATGAACAGGACGACATCGACGAGGACGATGTGGAATATGAGGTCGAGTTGACAGAGGACGAGGATGAAGACGAGGTTGAGCGGTCCTTATTCGAATAGAGATACTTGATCCGGCTAGTAAATGAGTGTCTCTTGCATGTGAACTAACTACGTACATGCGGCGCGATTAGTAGTCAAATGGATTAAAGTAAGAGTTGGAGAAAATGGAAATCAAAGGAACGACTGATTGAAGCAGAAGGATGTAGTAAAATTACTCCACTGTAACGACAACATTCTTCGAGCTCGGGACAAACTTGTCGAGCGGAGTCAAAAGGAAGTCTTCGCAGAAAGAGTTGCAGACATGGTCCTTGCAAAAGTTTCTGAACGCAGCCGGGACATTGCCCCCTGCAAAGATATTGCCAAGAATCCTTGAAAGTCGGAGTCAGCATGGACCAATATGCAGAAGAGCAGCCGTACGGGTTGGTGATAAGCTGAGGGTCTGTGAGAATGATTGTCTCGTACCCGTCATTGCTCAGGCCACCTGTAGATTACTAGCGTTAGACATGAATGTCAGAAAGAGTGATTGAAACATACCCTGATAGTCGCTCACAAATGCGGATCCGTCCGAAAGGATGTACTGGGCATGCTGGCTGAAGGACAAGAACAACGCAACAGCATTGTCATGAGCGGAGCGAGGAAGTCGCGCAGAACCGTTATGAATGTATTTTGTGAAGTCACCGCTGATACGCTCCTCCATCATGTACACCTTTGCGCGGCTGGCGTCTCCTTGCTCAACGGCCAACCCGGCTTCGGTGAAGCGCAACTTGGGAACTTTCAAACGCGGCTTCCACGTGGGATCGTCCATCATCACATTTGCGCGCACTGTGGAGACTTGTTCGTAGGTGGCGCTCAAGAGTGCGTCGGCCCACTGATGCGTGACCAACTCATCCGCTAAGAGAGCGAGCTGCGTCTTTGATGGCAGAATTGCTGGTTTGGGGGCTATACGGTTGTTAATCCTGAATAAGTAAATGAAAGATAAGACAGACCGTTCTTATCAATTTCGTGAGCTTGTTTCACACAGACATCGAGCGTCAGGGAGGTAAACGGCGATACGTCCACTTGCGCCATGAGTGCGGTTTTAAATGCACCAACACTCATCCGCCCGTGATCGACTGTCAGCGTGTGTAGCGATGGCGACTCAAACCTTTCAAATTGCGTGTTGGTCGACATGCTAGCAATGAGGTCCCGAAGTGCCATGAACTTGACCTTGCGGAAATTTATGCTGAACATGCGGTCTTGCACTGTACATAATTAGCAAACACAAGATACAGTGTTGTGGCCGTCACGCACCAAACAGACGGGCTTCATCAGGGTTCGTCTTTGTAGCCAACGAGAGGGCGTGTGCAAAATCAGCTGGCCGGATCGAGGAGAAGTAAGCTGGACCAGAGAAAGAGCCGAAATTATCGCGGACAGAGGGGGATGCCATGGAGATCGCGGAGGCGTCAGCGGAAGGATGCAAAGAGCCAGCGGCAATGGAAGTAATGTCGGCGTAGATAGTCTGAGACAAGCATTAGCAGAAGTATGCCGAAACAACTGATTGACTTGCCTCCGTCTTCCCCCGTTTGCGGGATTTGACCGAGGTTGAAGCTTTACGCTTACTTCCAAACTCGGCCGCCTCGTCATGCTCAATCTGCCTCAGCTCGAGCTCGGTGCGCCAATGATTGTACGATGAATACCAGGTGGATGTGAGCTGCAGCTGAACGACGAGGGGCTTGGCCCTGTTGTTGTACACAAGGGAAATGCCGTCCTTGCGGGTTTGAAGAAATGGTGTCGGACGAGATTCGAGTCAATCGTCATTCTAAAGGGAACACCATTCGAATCCACCATCTCGACATCCCAAGGGTGAGAGGGAAGATCTGATCATCTTCGGAGAGCGGAATGAGTTTAGAACAACGCAGATTGTCGATTGCACGACGATAAGAGGGTAGAATGCTTTCAAACACAGTATCAAGGAGTTCGACAGCACCAATGCCTACAGGGATGTCCGCCATGGTGACTTGACAAGTCTAATACTAGGCGTCAGTAGAGATTCAAGTTCTGGAGTATTGAGTACAATGCATACCTCAAAGAGCTGCAACTTTATTCCTTTTGGAGGGAGATACACCAGACGTGAAGTCACCGCACCGGTTAGACCAGAATGGGTGATGACGGCGCGGTTGCGGTTCTGGATGCGCGCTGCCTCGTAACTGCTGTGTTTGGAGTGTAACCTCCCCCGAGTGAGAAACATGCGGGCCAGATGGGGTGCTACGAGGAATGGTACCGATAGCGCGGACTTCAATTTTTTCTGGAGTGCATTGAGTCGTGGAACAGTGAGGAGGGGACACAACAACGCACCGTGGCGCTGGGCCGCAGCAGTTAATCTATGAATCTGAGCATCACCCTTCACAACATGTCCTGCAACACGTTCAACGCGCTCTAAACCACCAATGAGCAGGGATCATGAAAGAATAAAGACCAGACACGTACGGGTAACCTGAGTTGAGGCCTTGCTTTGGTAGTGGTCAAAGCAGATGGCACAGACGTTGAGCTTTGTCTTCTGCCGCTTCAAAATCATCTCATAGAGTGCCGTGCCCGGTGGATGGATGCCCTTTGTAGCACCTCGACACTGATCATCGCGACCGCAGCGAACAGGCTGGGTATGCGTGATGGTGACTTCCAAAGCAACGCCCGACCGCCGGGCACTCATAGGGGGAGTGGGCAACGGTTTCCGGTGGGCTTTTATGGATGGTCTCGGCGCACGGACCATCCATAGTCGTTGTTTCATGTATGCGACGCCTGTAAGCGGTCGCAAACTCATTTATGAGGTGCGGATCACCGACCTGCGCCTCCCGTACTTGCAACTACCTTTGCCATGGATTAACTGCTTACCTTCCTACAGATATACCACAGCTGACCTACTAAGGAGGGTAGGATATTGACGCGATGACCAGACGCTCACAGCATTTGCGAATAGTACGGGATCAAATTCAAGTCCATGATGTTTCTCACGGCCCGACAACTTTTTGAAAATTTGTCGGGGCCATTTGATGGCTGATCTTGTCCACTAAATCAAGACATGTGGAGCCCGGGCCTGTAGGGATATAGATTTCTGTAAATGGACAATACATATCATGCCTTTGACAAGTCCAATGGCTGGTGACACGGCGGAAAAACAACTGTCATTTGCACCCCGTCAGGCAACTGTCATTTGATCAAGCCGGTCCAAAGCGTTCACCAGAACAATGGGAGAACTATGGGCCTCCAAAGCGGCGATACAATGGCTGCCAATGACAGTTGCCTGACCAAGTGCAGATGACAGTCGATTATCCGCCGTGTGAAAGGCGACTGGGCTGGCTGCTCCTCATAGTAAGAGCGAGAAAAGCGCCATGATTACGTAAAAGGATTTGAGAAGCTGCTGTCAAAAAATCCATTTACCTAATATCCCTCAAACATGCAGTTTGCTTCGCTGCAGGGAGGAGGGAGGAAGACGTACCCAGCACACCAAGCATCACGCCAGTAAGGACCTTGGGGAACTTGCGCGGCTCCCTCATCGCGTCGGTGATGGGAATAACCATCCCGACGCCCTCGAAGGAAAACACTGCCACGCTAGCGAGCATCCGCAAGTCAGCATTCATTCGGCGTTCGATTGGGGTGGATAAGCAGACACGTACCCAACGAAGAGGGAAAAGTCCTTCGGATTGAACAACGCAATGTCAGCGATCCCCGCGAAGCGACGATAGAGATCTCGCTGCTGAATATATACACCAGCCAACGAGGATGAACGCGTCCGCGACGAGGGCCGTCGAGCTGAGCTTCGCAAGGTCGCGGAACAGCACGAGCGGAGGAACACCACCAGCTGGACGAGGATGAAGTACTGTATGGGGACGAGCCGCAGGCAGTTGGTGATGCCCATGACGAGGGCTTGTAGATTCTGCGCGAGCGAAGATGATGTATGCTGAGACGAAGCCGAGCTGCGAGACGACGATGGA
>QVIE01001080.1:0-29497 GCA_013387415.1 Panellus pusillus | reverse complement strand
TTTGTTTCTCGCGCAACCATTCGGGGGGCGAAGCCTTCTCCAGCGGTCAGTTTTTCTGCACCTTGAATCACATAGAACTCACTATGTGTCAGCATGTTTACAGGGTCCCTTACGGAAGAAGTCAGAGCGTTGAGGAGGAGATCGATGCCGTCAAGGACAAAGTCGACGATCCTATGATCTGCGAGAAGATCAGGCAATTTCACTATACGCACCGCGCGAGATCCAAGACATGTTTTTAAAGCCGACGCCGTTGTTGGTGCTAGCTTCTCTCCGTCGTTTGATCTTCTGATCTGTCGTTTCCGCACAGCTGCTTGAGCGCATGAATCTCATCATGTCGTTCTTAGGGCCGCTTTGACACACAGCCCTTCCTGTCGCGGCTCAGATGCATCGTGTCGTAAAGGCGCATCGGGCACATGCAGTGTATATGAAGAACCGCGAGTCGTTGGCAGACTCCGACGATGACGACGGGGCCGCAGGACGAAGATGGCTGGCTGTTCGAGGATCTCAAGGTCCTTGCCAATCTGTACTCGCGACTCAGGGATCGAGAACAGTTGATAGGTCTCATCTTTGAGGTGAACAGATCCGTAATACATACTTTTCCTTGCTCACAGCTGCTCCAGGGCTCGACATCCGAGCTACTCAAAGATATGATCACTATCTTCTACACGCCGTTGGCACAGGTTTTAAAGCGGCAAGCATTGGGGAGTCATTGGGTGGACCTCCAAAGTTTATAAACGACTTGATCAGGACCGTCGAGCAATCTGAGGATTGTGAGTATTCCTTCTGTATGATGATGGGCCAAGACTGGTACTAACCGACATTGCAGTAAGCCAAGAGGATCCAGTCGGACGGTCCAAGCCTTTGTCGATTTGATCGAAGCGGCACGAACAGGCGTTTACACCTTTGTGCACAAGGTCCACGCCAAGGGCGGGGCTTGTTCGACAGTCTAATGCGTTGGATTGAGCTTTTCTTTGACGGTTGTACGGGATGGACTGGGTGATCCTATCAGTCTTGAATTCATACTTCCGCACAAGGGTCAAGAGCGACAAGACATTCTCGCGGAGGTGGACAAGGTCGCTCTGTATCATTTAAAACTCAGGTGATCTACGAAGACAAACTCCGGCGACGATTTGGAAAGGCGCAGGCAAATGCCATGCAGAATGACGCCGATGCCGAGGATGAGGTGACGAAGGCGATGGTCGATGGCGTGGTCGAAGGAGATTGACTTGGAGATTTTGATCCACGGCGACGCCGTCGACCTTGCGGCGGAGGAAACTGACGAAGATAGCGAGGACTCGGCGACTACGAGTCGTCTTCGGGGACAGAAGTGGGAGCGAGGAAGAGAGTAGCGAAGAAAGCAGCGAAGAAAGCTCGGAGCACAAAACTCCAGTGCCGTCGCCTCGACCGTTACCTGGGCCCGACAAATCGCGACCCCGCACTCCAACTCACGCCTCGCATCATGCGCACCACAGAACAGAAGCCAACGCGCAATCCTCGGCCCAGTCTCGGCCCTCGCAGCCACGGCACGCTCCTTGTCTCTGAAGACTTCCCGATCGATGACATTCCTCAGAGATCAATTCAGCCAAGTGTCAATGGGACGACACAGTTCATGATTCCCCCGGTGCCTCCTCTGCCGACATCACTGGCCGCAGCGATGTCAAAACCACTACCCCCCAGTCCGTCCCCCATGTCAGCGGTGGAACCGCCTTCTGGATCTAGGCCATCACACATCTATACAAAGTACTGCCTCCCAGTCCTTCACCATCGTCAGCGCTGGATCGGCTTCCTCTAGTTCCAAGTTACCTCCTCCTCAGAGGAGCTAGAAAGAGAAAGCCAGAGATAGTCAAGCCTCCAGACTACAGTACATCCCCCAACTTTTGCCCATTTTTAGAGAGATGGTTCGTGATTCATTCTTCAGTTCCCCGGTCTTGAATCCGCCGCTGAGCCTCACCTAGATGCGGCCACGCTTGCACCCGCGACAGAGAACTAACTAATACTCTATAATATTTGTAACACTCGTCATGCAATGTAATTACATAGGCACCACATATAAACGCACCCAGGAATTCACGCACTTCGGAAGCGTAGGCGGGGTGTTTCAATTTCACTCCAGGCCCTGATCCCGCTCGAGATATTGGCATTGGCTCAATCTCATCCACTTTCAACGCATCACCTCATGAGTTTCATCACTGACATGACAGTACAAAAGTAAGATGTAGGTAGGTACGGTCGTGAGTGTCATAAGTATACGTATTACGGGTTGGAATAAAAAACAGGAGGAACCAAAACGTCGAATGTCATCAAAAAAAATATCCGAAAGGAGAGGAAGCTATGACAAACTAGGCCACTTTAACCTCAGACCCTCGAGCCAGCGCATGTATATTAGCTCGGAGATGGGTGACTTCTTCGCGATCGGCTCCTCTACCTTGGCCGAGTCCAGGGTTGTCGGCAGACCCGAAATGTCTTCTTGGACCTCGGTGACGACGAGCCCCTTGGCTGTCATCTCGCTTTTCCGGATGATGCGCTTGTGGGGGAATAAACCCGCGCAGTCTGTACGTGCTGTCGCACGGCTGGGTTGCTACAAGCAGCTCAGACATGCAAAACATTCAGCTGTGAGAATGGACGTACTCATTGATGCCGGAAAGTATATCAAGGACGACGTTGTATGCGAGTTCTGGATTTGCATCCTTCAGTTCGGTGAATCCCCTGAGAGCATGCTCAACGATTCGATTCTCGCGAGCTCCATGTCGTCTCGGATCGCCTGTCATCGTATGATAAGCCACGCAAAAGGCATCGAGAGCGCGACGTACATGTTGTAATATCGGGAGCACAACCTCGTCGATCATGGATTTGCCAGCCTTTCCGGCCTCACTCGCAGCACGCCGATGCGTGGTGGTAGTGGGGGACTGGGGGAGTCGAACCAGACCCACTCGATCTCTCTCCGCATGCTTCCCACGTAGCCGGCCGACAGCCTCAGTGAACCAAGTGGTGTCCACCTCTTCACTGGTCGGATGGTATCGACACCGGACCCCAAGTCTGCCTCCCGCATAACTGTCCCCGAGCCATCGACCACATTCCGGGCCGCATACGAGGCACGACGGCTTGCCCGCACCGACCCCGTGTACGCGGGAGGGGCACCAAGAGCGAAACCGTCCTGCGGCGGCGTTTGCGGGCTATCCGACGACGTTTTCCGCAGAGGCACTGTCGGCGAGCAGTGTAGGTACATCCTTCTCCGATACAGGAGAGGGAGGGGGCCGGATGATCACCGTAGAATGCGCTCCTTGTGAATGCATACCGATGTGGATGGGACTGCTGCCGTTGGTTGCACCACTCGTATCGATGGACTCATGCTCTTCTCCTCATCGGAGCCCTCGTACTCCTCATCGACTTCCATACCGGAGGCATGGTAAGATCCTTTGCCATGCTACGGAATGTACCCATAGCAGACACCGACTTGATCGTGTCGAAGTTCCAGTCGCTGCGGATGGTCCCATTCGTCTCCCATGCGCGCACCGTGGGTTGGAAAAGTTGTTGTCCTTTCTGCGGAGAGCGAGCGCGGTAATCTTGATAGCGCTCAATAAGCTCTGTCAGATATGAAGTTTTTGCGGGCACCGCGAATGAATCGATGTTGGAGTAATTCGTTAGCCGTGGGACGCTAATGAAACGAATGAGAACAGAATAGTGGAACAGCGCAACCAACTTACAGCATTGGGATCTTTGGTCAAGCACTGTGTGACGAAATCCTTGAATGCAGCCGAAAAGGGGCCTTCGAGGACGGGGGGCTTTGCTTTGGGGATGAGGAAAAGAACGCGCATCGGATGGTATTCAGCCAGAGGTGGCTCCCCTTGCCATCTCGATGGCGGTAATTCCCAAACTCCACATGTCTGCTTTCGCATCATATCCCGCTTGTCGTATGACCTCCGGTGCCATCCAGAACGGTGTGCCGACAAATGTATGGCGCAGTGTGCTCGTGAGTTGTGCTGCGACACCGAAATCGGCGAGTTTAACCTTGCCGGATGAAGAGAGCAGGATGTTGGCGGCTTTAATGTCGCGGTGGATGGTACCCTCCGTGTGGAGATAGTCGAGACCCAGAGTAGTTCACGGCAGATGACAGCAATGTGGGCCTCGGAGAAGGTGCCCGCTTTGAGCAGGTCGAGACAAGAGCCACCCGCGAGGTACTCCATCACGATCCACAGCTTGTACGAGACGACGAAGGAGCCATAATAGCGGGTGACATATTCGGAATCGCACTGAGCAAGGCTGGCAATTTCTTGCTGGATTTCGGATATGTCGTCGTCCGAGTCCTCGAGGTCTGTTCCCAACAAAGATGAGACAGACAAAAGAAAAGAAGAGGCGAGCGCGCGAACCAATCTGCTTGATAGCGACAATCTGCTTTGTATCGTTATGCATGGCCTTGTAGACGGTCCCGAAGCTGCCCGTGCCGAGCTTGTCGAGGAGGGTATATTGGCTGGCGGGGTTGCTGCTCGGGATGGGATAGGGCTCTCTCGGGCTCCGCTGCTGCTCGGGGGAGGGGGGCTGCTTTGGGGCATCGTCGGTACTCCGTTTCCTGAGACGCGAGCCGGGCGCCATTATGGGTGGCTGAAGAAGCTCCCAAGAGCCAAACCTGACCTCATGTACATCCGCCACACGTGCACTGTAACTATCGTATCGGGTATTCGAAGACACGGTAACAGTTGGTAATACCGGTGCGCCTTAGAATTTTTTGTTTCGATGCAAAGAACGCGCGACATGTGCATAGAAGAGGCATACAGGGACATAATGTACTACTCTCTCCTATGCCTTCACAGCATACTTTCGGGTCGGGAAGTTGGCGTCCTTCTTCCGCTGCTTCAGCGTCTTCACCGATGCCTCGTGCTGCAAGAATTAGGACAATTCAGTTAGAGCCCCAGTGTTTATAATGTCCGCAAGCTCACCTTCGTGAAACGCCGTCTGATAGCACGGGTCTTCTTCACACGGAGGTCCAGAGGCAGGTACTTCTTGCCCTTGTAGTATTCGCGCAGATTTTGGCGCGCTTTCTGGTTCATGACGGTCAGGACGCGCGCGATGGACTTGCGGACGGTGTTGCTGCATAGGAAATGAGGCGTCAGAACAACATTGAGCCGGGAGCCATCCCGACGCACATTTTTGTCAGTTTGGACGCAGACCCGCCTGCAATTTTCTGTACCCGCAGCGTCAGGAGCTCGTTCTTAAGCTCTACGAGCTGCTTCGACAAGTCATTTTTGGATCTGAGCAAGGTGCAGTCAGAGGAGAACCGCCGGAAGCATCGGGTGGGCCGCACTTGGACTGGAGCTCGTAGGCCTTGACTTTTCCGGGCATGGCGACGGTCTAGAAGAAGAATGAATTCTGCAGGAGCAGCAGGAGGATATGCGAAATAACCTTGAGGGCGTCGGTGAATGGACAATTTACAGAGAATTTGCGCCTGTTTGTTTGCACAACTGCAATAGCTTTCACACGGTAAAATTACGCGCTACAAGTTCCTCGAATACTACCAAACTACCTCCAAATATATCCAGAGAGCTACGTTCGTCAGTGTGGGCCGCGGTTCGTAGTAGTACAAGCTACCTTCCGTACGTGAGGTCGACCTTTCCCCTCGAAAGTCGATGCACAAGATCCAGGTCGTCCAACGCTGGCAGACCGCATGAGAGAAAGTAGAACATACCTAAGGACCTTTACCTTTGGCTCCGCCAGCATATGTACACGGGATGTGCACCCATTCACCGAGTTCTGCGGTCCATTCAATATGCGGCGAGGGAGAGACGGCCGAAACACACTCGTCACCAATGCCTCGTCGATTCCCTGGCACAGACCCTCGACGTCTGCCGCATGAATCAGGAATTCACTGAAACCACACACGTTATCTATGCTTGAACCTGTAACTCGGAAAGCACGAACCTGCAGTAATTCGAGAGCATGTCCAGGGATTCTATGACGGCGTTAGTCGTCATACATCGCAAGGACGCGATGCGACCAACCTCGGGACACCTCCATATCCGTGACATCTTGCCACTTATTCATCGCAACATACCAGCCCTCTCCACGCTTCCGACAGCTTTCGAGCCTCGGTCACACACCCAGATCGTCAGAAACGATGGCTCGTTCACCCACCTTACATCGACGACCAGCCGGTCTTTCCCAACAACAGACGAGAGCGCCTCGAGTCGCTCCAAAGAGAACTTGGCGTCCGGGAAGAGATACGAAGTGACGATGACCTAGAAGAAGCGCAGCCCAGTCAACCATCCCGTTCGTTCCATTGAGCATGAATGAACAGGGCCCGACTTTGCTGCCCCGGCGTCTAGCCACTCCAGAGCATTCTTCTCGTTGATCCCGCCTCCGATCTGGAGTCCACCTGTGCAGCGTATCTAGCTAGCATGCATCCAAAGCAAATGGCGGAGACCTGGCCAAGCCGCCAGCGCGTCGCGCGCGGCGGCGTCGTTCCCCGGGCCTAGCTTGATGACGTGCCCGCCCACGAGATTATTCCGACGGTACAGACGCGCGAAGTCCCCCGCAGACTGACTGGTTCAACATAACGTTTTTTCATTGATTTTTCGCTTGCTGGGGACAGAGCAAAGAGACGAGCCTGGAGACGAAGTTCGTCTTGAGGGTGTCCGGGGATGATTCGGAGAGAGTGCCCCCGATGATTTGCTTGACTTTTCCGTCGTGGAGATCTATACAAGGCCTGAAGCGGGATGGCATGTTGATGCAAAACCCGACGCCGCGGATCACGGTGTTGTGCTGTGGCACTGCCGGCCTCAAAGCAAAATCCACAAGACTACTAATACAACGAATTGTGCACTACTGGGATAGCCCTAGTACTTTCCTTCGTGGTAGCAAGTACAGCTCAATATTCCATCGAACTCTGCAGCATTTTAGACAGATGAATGCTCCCATCCTCACCAACGACGTCCCCGATCCCAGGAGCGAGATCCAAAACGCGCCGCTGAGGTAGCGCGCCCTTCACCAGCTCGGGAATGTCGCTAGCCGTGTACCTGACGTAGCAATTAGATACGTAGGGTCCGCGAAGCATAGGAAAAAGGTCCATCTTACCCGAGATGTTTCAACCCCTAGGCACCCCAAGCCCGTCAAGGAAGCGAGCGATGGTGTCGTAGATGTGGGCGCCGATCTCCGAGTCGGGGATGCGGGTGATGGAGGGATCGGAGGTGGTGGTGTTGTTGAAGATGGCTAGGATCTCGCGGTGGCGGTCCGGGGAGGAGGGGGCCGTGAACTGGAAGACTGCGTACGGGCGTGGGCATTAAGACACTGGGACTAAGGGAAACAGCGAAGAACTAACCTGCAGGACCGGTGATGGCGACGCTGATACCGTGGGGGATGATGGGCCCTGCATTGACGTATCTGCTCAGAAGTCAGCATGCCGCCGGCCACTACTTGCGCTTGCTGAGACGCACCCTGGGTGCTTGTACTTGGGCCCCTTTTTGTTGAGTCCCGAGATCTTGAAATAACAGTGAGAATGTGAGAGTAGAAGCGGGCAGAAGAAGCCTTACAGGGTAGGACATCTATAGGAACAGAGGTTGAACACTAGGGCATCAAGTGAACAGAAGTCAAGTACTGACGCCATGGCACAGATGCACCCGGCGTCTGAACAGATATTGAGCAAAAGAGACAGCCAAAGAGACGCAAAACACTTACTCCCAAATCCAATGCCAGCGAAGGAAGCGGCAAGACTACAGAGCATGACGAGATTGTGTTGGACAGATTAAAGCCACGTACAGCATCTGACTCCGCGCTTCGTCGTCGTCGGGGTTCTTCGCTACGCGCGGCAGATATTTCACCGTGGTGCGAAGCGCCCAAGTCGAAAAAACGTCTGCGACTGGATTGCTACCTTGGTATGCAGGTCGGAGGATGGGATTAGCGGGCCGAGGTAAGCGCTCGGTGTATCTAACACCAGGTGAGGGATGCTCGAAGAATGCAAAGAGACGGGGTGCATACGGGATGGCCGTGTAGCTTTCCAAGCTATGGAAAAGAACATCCAAGCCAGCGCTGATGTGAACCGCGGTTGGACAGGTAACCGTGTTTTGAGTGTCCTACATGCTAATGGCATGGGCTGACCTCGTGATGCCGATGGACACGACTCACAACAACACCCAGAACGGGCTTCAAAGCTCGGTTAGCGATGCCTGTCTTGAATGAGCGGGAAGTGATATCCAGGATTGAAGCTCCCGTGGTCTCAGAGCCTGAAAGGTAGTTTATATCATACCAAAAGGGCTGGTTGGACATTTGAACCTGTCCCTGCCGTTGTAGGAACGGCAATAAGCGGTCGAAGAGTCTGCGTTATGGGTAGGCCTGATACAGATAAGTATAGGTTTCGAAACCTGGACTACGGAGCAACCTTTGCCAATTGGCGCATTAACAAAATCTAGGAGCTGCGCGTCCTTGTACACCGTGAAGAGGTTGGCTGCTTTTGCCGTGTCGATCACGCTCCCACCCCCGACGCTGAACATGACATGTGAATGGGTTTACCAAATACACGGATGGAACAGCAACCGACGCGAGGAAGTGGCTGAAATCGTGCTCACGGGCCCACTGGATGGCTGCAGCCATACTGTCCTCGGTTGGTTCTCCTGCAGTGAGACTCAAAACTTCGTAGGAGAGAGACTGTGATTCCAGAGACTCGACTGCCGTTTTGAGCGGCCAGAGCTTTTCAATATTCTCGTCGGTGAAGACGCCGACCTTGGCCGGTCATTAGAGCGCGTAGAAGACGCTAGCAGATCGCCATGCCTTACGAGCTTTCATATTCGCGAGGTCCATTCCGACTTCTCGAGTGACACCGGTGCCAAATCTAAGGTTTGAAGCAGCCACTTCGAAAGCATATTCTTTCGGGGTCGCGTTGACCGGTGTAGCCAAGTGCCTTAAGAGAGATGGACCAGAAGCATGATGAGCGTGATGAGCGCCGTGGCAGGGACATGCAGAATGCTGAGAGGCACTGATGAGACGGGAAATAACACTGCGGGACGCCATGGTTGTTTGGGCCAAGATGCTTGGAATGATCGGGATTCGGCAGCAAGCGCCCACACTCGTTAAATCCATGGTCCCCTCTTCGCTCTCTTGCTCGTTCCCCTCTTCGCTTCCGCCGTTCATGTCTCCGTCACACAGGTCAAGCGCCCTCCTGCGTTACAGCCAAGAAGTGGCGTTTCGAAGCTCTCAGGAAACGTTGTGCGACCACCAGATTTCCGGGCGCACGTGATCCATCAAATTTGTCCATGGTAACTTAAACAAACAAATGCCCCTTCTTCTCGCTACCTCGCTATGCCTACCTCCCAACCACTTGCCCGCCAATTGCCGCAGTGGCGCGAATGGATCGCTGTATCCAATTGCTTGTCAGGCCGCCAATGCATCCATCAAGCAGCGTAACGAGGGGTCGACAGGCGGCATGAGCGCGTGCGGTGTGCCACACGGAGCGTGACCTCCAAGGCGCGGCGGTGTCGCACGCTCCGTGCTACCGTATGACTGTGCCACTGCCGCTGTCTGTTGCGGGGGTGGGGCGCGAGGCTGCGCCGGGGCCTGTACATCAACCACAGCGGGGCGGCGCCAGACCGGGCGCGCGGGGCTCTGCGCATCCAGCGACAGTCGCGCATGCGGCTCGATTAGCGGGCATTTTGTCACATGGATGCGGGTGCTCATTGCCCCCGCCGCAGGCTTCGAGAAACCTGTGTCAGAGGTACTCAGGTAACTATTAGTATGGCCCACATAGTGTTTTGCAGTTTATGTATTTTGAATAGAACAAGGCTTTCAGTCGTAGACTCGTAAAAAATTGTTTTAGCTATGGACATGTATCCCCAGTGTCCTCAATCACCAATGTCCTCTACGAGGAGTCGAGGACAATGGGCGTGTTTTGATGGATCACGTGCGCCCGGAAATCTGGTGGTCGCATAACGCTTTTTGAAGCTCTCTGTGCTCGCTTCGTCAGGCGATGCCGATGGCCTCGACCTCGAGTAAGTGCCCTTCATCTGTCCCCGGTCGGTGTTGACCACCTTGCAGCACCGTCCATGACTTGATCTACATAGCTAACGTACCTTTGCCTGCTATCGTACCGTCTCATTCACTCAAATCTTTTATCCAGGTCTCTGTCGGAAATACAGGTGCTTCGATTTGTACAGTGTCCACCCAAAGCCTAAATTTCTATAGTATACCCCTGTGCAATTGGATACTGGCTCGTCCGACGTCTGGATAAAAGGCTCATCCTCGCCCCTTCCAAATTGCAACGATACTGTGAGCTTTCTCTCTCTTGCTAATATTCCGTCTGACTATTGTTCAGACGACTATCTCCAATCTCACTGTATGTCGCTGCCCACTCTCCCCCCATCTCCGCTGAACGTTCGCCAGTATGGCATCGGTTGGGTCTATGGTCACATAGCTTATGGGCCAGTGCAATTTGCGGGGTGCGTGTGTTTTGCAAGTCCCAACGCTTCTAATTCCCTGTTAGAATCAAAGTCGCATCTCAAGCACTCTTGGACGTGTCCAGCGCAAACAACCCGGCTTTGAGCTACGGTGCCGACGGTCTTGTTGGTCTCGGGTTCACTTCGTTGTCCTCAATCGACCATGCCGTCAATGCAACCGGTGCTTCAACCGGGCGCAGCTTGCTGTACAACTTGTTCTTGGACAATCCTTCCGAACCCAATTATATCGCATTTGCCCTCCAACGGAGCACAGATTCCGGCAATGATGTACAAGGGAGTTTTTCAATTGGTGCGTACGCCCCTTCGTTGAGACAATTTCTATGCTCACGTATCCTAGGCGAGGTCGAAACGGAGTATTCTGCTGTGTTGAACAGCACAGCCATTTCGACTTGGCCAGTCTCGTATCCGAGTCGTTGGAATGTGCTTCTTGAAGCCCTCTTGGTGTACAATGGCACTGGTACCACCACGGTCACTCCCACTACAAACGTCACTGGTGCACCGAGTAATCGGGCGGTTGTCCTCCTTGACAGTGGCACTTCGTACACGTTAGTTTGATTCCACGATGATACCATGCTGATGCACTGACTCTGGGTTTAGTTACGCTCCAGCCGCGATCTGCGATGCGATATACAGCGGTATCAGTGGTGCGGAGTACTCGGCATCCCTGGGTCAGTGGATTGTTCCGTGCGACCAAGAGGTGGACATAGCACTGCAGTTTGCGTAAGCTCAAGCTGTCTCCTTTCATTTGCATATCTTCATGTTTTTTTCTAGCGGCGAAGTCTTCCCCATACATCCTCTGGACGTGACTCCGGCCAGCCTCACGAATTCATCGCAGTGCGTCGGTGCTTTTGTCCCGCAAACTGTGTCCGTTGGGGCAGGAGAGTTGTGAGTGTCTTTTGCTGCTTCTCTTTTCTATCCTGACCCCGCTGCAGTGATTGGCTCATTGGTGACAATGTCCTGCGTTCCATGTATTCAATCTACGACTTTGGGGATTTCGATTCTTCCAACATTATGGGCGATCCATATGTGAAGCTACTGGCTCTTGTAGATCCAAACGAGGCGTCTGCGGACTTTCATTCCACTCGCGGGGGCACCGCCGCCACCAACATCACATATAACGTTGCCAACAGCACCGCGGCTTCTTCTTCCTCTGTGACAGTGTCGTCGGATATCTCCCATCAACTGGACCAGATTGTCGCATTGGTCCCAGCCATGCTCGGCATCATGGCTCTCAATGCTGTTGTCATCCTTGCACTGGTCATATTCGGAATATTTTACATGTGCCGGAAACGCAAGACCAAGAATACCACAAGGAAGAATCGCGGACGGATGAGCCCCATGCCCATGAATTTGCGCAACAGTTACGTTCCTGGCCCCGAACCCCAGGCTCACGTCTATGAACCGGTCTCGATGGCAATCACAGAGGACCTCGATCGCATGCGTCCGATGTCCATGAACCCCAGGGACAGCTTTGCTGCTGGGGTGCCGTTGGCTGACCGTGCTGCAGTGTCCATGGCCGTCAGCGAAGATATGTTCACCCCTCCATCTCCTGTAAACCGTACCTTCAAGAGCAGTGGACTGAGACCGGTGGATCGGCCCAGCAGCGCGGCGTACCAGCGACAGCCGTCCATGGCTGTTTCTGAAGACCAGCTTTTCGCACCTCCTTCGCCAGGTTTCCGTAGTTTCGACGGCAAGCACGGTGATCGACCCAAAAGCGCCAACTACCAGCGTCAACCCTCCGAAGATTCCCTGGTTGCACCTGCACGTAGCTTTGATGACAGTAGACCCCGGAGCGTCGGATACATGCGAAACCCCTCTGAGGACTCGTTGTTCGTAGCGTCGCCGACTGCAGTAGCAGCGGAATCAGAAGTTCTACCCCCACCTCAGCGGCAAGCGCCGTCCCCTCCTGTACGCCTGCCACCGCAGCGTTCGCCCCCGCCCCGCCCCCGGCCGCACCATCCGAATCACCGCAATCGCCCCACAGCCCCATCGTCAATCTTCGCGGGATTCGATGGCCCCCTCTATGACGTCTGTCCGTCTGACCGACGATCAGTTCTCTCTGAACACCACCAGTCCCGGGCCTGCCCCCCGGTTCCGTCGCCAGCCGTCGAACAACGGTCTATTTGTGCCCCGTGAATTTGCGGGACAGCCGGGCGACCGGCCGCAAAGCTTCGCGCCCGATGGTTTTTCCCTGGCTGCCCCGAGCCCTGCATTCCATTCCGACGGCGGGCGTCCTAAAAGCATGGCGTAGTTTGGTGCGTCCTGTGTATCTTGGGTTATGATGCTGTGCGCTAGCAACAGCCGATGGTTCTGTCCTTACGAACATTTACACTCACTTGCATTTATCCTTAACTTGACTAATATTTTTCTGGATTTACGCTGTATCCGTCCGCAACCATACCTATATACGCGCGCATATTTATTGGGATTGCGGTTCGATGTATCTACATAGAATACCATTCTATGCGCTGGATGCTATCGACATCTCGTATCTAGTCAACGGGCGTGTCCGTTCCTTTGGAGAGCGGGTTGCTCTAGGTATGAGCTGATCAGCAGCGGGGTCTGGTGTTTTCGATAGCAACTTGAGGGCTGACTGCCTAAGTTGGTTCCATTGAGCCATCTCACTGGCTATGGGCGTACTGTTGGCAGCAACATATTCAACTGCCTCGACGACCGCAGCGGCGAGCTTTACGACATGAAAGGCCCAGTTTTTCAGCATTTTGTTGCTCTCTGTCTTCGCGGACGGCTTGCTACTAGCGAAGAAATCGACTTCTCTCGTGCTGAAGTGGTCTGTGATGCGCAGACATTGCCGCACTTGGGCGCTGTTTTGAGTCGCAAGTGCGGTGCGTATCATGCAGGAAATGGTCTCTGCCGTAGGTAAGAGATTCTTGCCTTGCGGCCGTCGATCAACTCGAGGCGAAGAGAGCACGGCGCCATCCATGAAATCATGGCAATGGTAACCGGTCATCAGGTTGAAAGTTCTTGTAGCGGAGTCCCAATCGCCACTGCGCCAACAAGCGAGGAGGACAAGGTTGTATGTGGAGCTTGCCGGCTTGATTGCTGCCCTATTTTTATTGTCTGCGTGAGACTCTCGTCGGAGCATCCATTCGAGCGTTTCGACAGATAGATGAGCGGAGCCAGGAGCCACTAGCGCTAGTCGCGCTTTCAAAACTTCCTCCCCGTGGGCACGGTCAATGATATCCGCACCGCCGCCGGCTGGAGGTCTCTTGATGACCTGCTGAAAGAAATGTATGCATTCGGTGGGCTGCTGACTATTATTGGATAGGTGGAGAGCAGCGGCCAAACTCTGGGAAGTGAGGGGAAGCTTGCCATGTACAGGCGATTCGGTTGATGACGTCAGGCCGAAATATTCACGAAGTAGTCGGAAAGCAAATGTTTGCTCAGAGGTTTGTCCTTTGGACAAAGCAAGGACGGCGGCAGTGACAAGGTAGGAGTCAATCTCCATCCCAGACTTGGCCGACGCTTTCAGCACTTGATCCCACAATACTTTGGCGTCAGTAGCGTTCTTCGCATATTGCGCGGAGGTCAGGCCAGCGGTACTGACGGACAGCGCGCGGAACATGGCGGTAAACAGGAACTTGTTGGCGGCTAATGGACCCTCCTCCGCTAGACTGTAGTATAGGACGAATATCTCCTCAAACTGCCCCGCATTTCCGAGGATCGTGATGTAAGCAGGAAGAGGATCAATCGAAAGTTCGGGGCTGTTCATGTCTTTTTTTTTGACTGCCTCAATGTGCCGTTGATAGGCCTCATAAAGGGAGCGAGCATTCTTCAGCTGTTGTGGGTAGAGTGACCAGACCTCGATACGCGAGAGGCCACTGAACATAGTCTGGAATGTCCTCGTGGTGGGACTGAATCCGCGTCGTTTCATCTGAGGCACCTCGTAAGCGGGAACATAGAACGCTGGAGGACCGACGGCGCACGTCGATAAATAGATCATGAGCTAGTTTGAACCGCTTTGCCTTCATGCATTCCCATATTAAAGTGTTCCAAACGGGAGTATTTTGGGCAGCCAAAGGCGCATTTTTCAGCATGGCAACGGCGGTGTCGAGCTGGTTCTGGTCTGCAAGTTTCTTTAACCGCGCGGAAAGGACGTGAGGCTCCAGGAGCCGCATCGTCGAGCTCTTTGCCCGGGAAGGATCATAATGTCGGGACCGATACCGGGTTTCATCCGATTTTGCAGCAGAAGTTGATTTGCCTTCGGAAGGAGCGGGTGCTGCACGGCGAATGAAGCGGGGGGGCGTGGGATTGTCGGTGCGTGGAGGACCTAGAGGAGACTTTGCCCACCGCGGAGATTTTTTGGATGAAAAGGCTCGGGCAACGTTAAAACCAAGTGGCATTTCGCGATCACGTGCCTTCGGATAAACGCGTAAAGCTCGGCAAAAACGACTGAACACGTCGTCTTGACGTCGTCAGATGCTCAATTTAAAGACCAGATCCGACGATGCGTGAAGTGTACGAATGCTTTCTCTGCTCTTCCTCGCATCGCTCCTCTTCAGCGTGCTTGCGCTCCCCACTTGGGACGGCCTCGCCTCCCGAATGGACTTCGTGGACTCCCTCGTACCCCTGGCGACACACATGTGCGTATCCACGAGGGTCAAAGTTACTTTGCTCTCACTTCTATATCTCAGTGTAGTCAAAGGTCCTGAAGCTGTAGTACAGGGACTGAGCCATCTCTCCAGTCCCACGCCCGGTAAGGCGCACGAAAATCCGCGTTGAAAACATTCCTTATGTTCAAAATTTCAGGTGAGACCGGGAATTTGACCATCCTTCCCAACGCAAAGTCACGCCGACCACCTCTATTCTCCTTGAATCTGCAGGACCAAGTCCTCTGGCAGTACACAAACGCATCGACTATCTTCCCCGTGGTCGTCAAGAACACGACTCTCGTCGACGGCGTGCCGGATTTTCAGATGGTTCTGGGGAAGCAGCAGCGCAACAACGAAGTCGTGACTGGCGGTGCCTGGTCTTGGAGGGGGACTATGCTGCGCTTCCAACTGGGCGAATCGGGCCCGGGTAACCAGGGGGTGTTTTATGCGTGCCCTACAGAAAACAATGATATTGGGTTATTCATGTTTCTTACGCCGTCAGTCCAGCCGATTGCACCTGCTGAACGCACCGAATCTGACTTCCGCGTTTGCATATAGATCGCCAACACCCGAGAATTGCCATATCGTCACGCTTCACAGCTTCTCAGGACGGATACAAACGCAGGATAAAGCCTAAGCCTTTGTATTCCTCGTCTAGTGTTACACGAATTTATTTTTTGTGGATCTGAAGATTAATGCGTCTGGCTGTGAGGCCAAACACGAACACGCTGAAGAAGGCCACTGAAACTGCTATAGGCTTTTTGAGATGTGCCGAGAGAGGTACGCTGTAGGAAACCTGAAAAGCAAAAGCGCATCGACATGTAAGATCGACTTCGGCTGCGTAAGAGCACTTACATATATCGGCAGCGCATGTTTCTCGGTGAGATCTTTGAACCGGAGGGTAATCGCCGGTCGCCCGGTGGTATCAAGGTAAGTAGTGTGAGTCGACAAGGAGGTCGAAAGCGCCGGGAATGGTGTTGCGAATTCGACGTCGCTGAAGAAAAATCATCAATGGCGAACTAAACGATCGAACAATAACTCACGTAGCGCCTTCCGGTAATATTATCTTAACCTCGGCGTCGTTTACCACCGTTGCAGGAATAACCGTAAGGACGGGAATTTGAGCGATATATTTCCCCGTTGACTTGTCCCAGCTAACAGAATCTTCCAGAGGTGCATCCCAACCCAACGTGAAGCTGTAATTCCATCCACCCATGAGGGGATAACGCGGCTTGAGTTCGAGAACGCTGTACTGCTGTGTTGTGGCGTCTTTCGGAACAGAGGGGGCCTCTCGGAGACGAGATGTGGAAACATTGCCAACGAGGTCATAATAGTACGTGTTGCGAATCCCACCAGGGAGATAAAGGGTGAGACCCGGGATAACATGAGCAGCCGCGCGGCCGTAAAAGGCTTGAGTCTGATGTTCAAGACGAGAAAAGTGGCCCTTCAAACTATAGGCATATTATCAGTGGGGAGGCAAACAATGGACACTCTAGCACAACTGACGCAGGCCCCGCGTTGTGAAGATACACCTCATCCTGAATATTTAAGTTCGCGCCCCAATGGCTGATTTCAGCACTGCGGCGGAGCTTCGTGACTTCCGCAACAGGATGCTCATAGGCGAAGTGTACAGCGACAGGCTGTTGATATTTCGCAATGAACTGCTCGTTCGTCGAAGGGGCGATGTTGTTATACGGTCCATAGGTGACCGTCGCGCCCGACTTGGTCACCGGAGCATCCAAGGTGAAATCAGCCAATTTCTCGGGCGTGGTGTACGCATGAATGGTGGGAGAAGGTGACCTGAACCCAGTCAGGATATTCCTGAACAGAAGCAAAGCGTAATCCCGCACTTGATTTTGGTACGTTGCACCGAGGTATGATATGGGCTGAGCACGAACAGGTCCGTATTGTATTTAAGAGACTGGGTTTCCTGCTGGGACGCTCTCTCGGGCCATGGAGATGTGACGTGCGTCTGAACGGTTTCAAGGACAATGTTGAGAGTCGCGTTCAGGGCTAGAGGCTTTGGTAATATGATATCGACCAGCTGGACACCGCTATGTAATCGAAGTTCAAGACTCATTCGGACGCGTGAAGGTGAAAGACAGACTTTGATGACCCGGTGCTATGCTCAGCGATTGCTAGCGGCTTTGCCTGACCCTTCACCCTCGCTTCCAGCCAGCTGGTCTTTTGCATTTCTGTTTCGCCCAGAGCGATGGTGTAGACACCTGAATCGGCCTGGAGAGCTTTCACAGCGAATGTTGTGATGACTTGAACGACAGAACCACCGAGCTCGACTGTGCGCACAATAGCAGTGTTCTCGAAAGAGTCCGCATTGGCAGCAGCGAGGAAAATAAAAGAAAGTAGAGAGACGGTGCGCAGACGCCGTAGCATGCTGGGAGAGTAAAGTCGAGAAATACGTGTCTGATCAAAGTTGCTATATTTATCTTTCTGCTACCAGGCCCACATCGGTCCAGAATTCCGCAGAGGCTTGTCCTCCCGCGTTACAGCTGCAGACACTATCCTCGCCAGCTTCCGCTTCCGCGCGTCAGATTTTAGCTGCTCCATTGTTTTCCCTTCTTTCAAGACGACCGTTAAACTAGAAGTGGGTTTGATGCGTATTCCTCGATGACCGCGACCTTGAGCGACCATTTTCCGGCTACGGTTGGCGCGTTTGTTCACCCAGGCCTCAGCTACGGGGCAGTGAGGATACGGGCTACAAAGTTGGCTGGATACGAACCAACAACGAGCGTCGGAGAATCCATTCGTCTGCGTTGAACAGCCTTCTGCTTAGCGTTGACAAGTAAATCCTTGATTTTGGATCCTGCACGCTTTTCGCTGAACTGCATCTGGAGAATGGCATAATCGATAGGCTTTCCGGCTATTTGCCGACCCAGCTTATTCAGTTTGCGGTGCGATATCACGAAAGGAGCGGTGGATTCTTTGTGCTAGCCAGGGAAATCAGCTGAGTATCGCATGCCGCATGCTGAGACATACGAATGGGGTCGTTATATCGGAAACTTGGGGTTTTGCGGACGGAAGAGCGCCCTTGGGCGTGAACGCGTCGCCTTGGTCTCCGGAGGGACAGGCAAGGCTGCAAAAATGCTCGAGCTTTCGGCTGGTTGCGATGGAGTCGGGACCTTTTCGTTCGCCTGTTCGAACTCTTGCGTGGTTTTCTGAGGCTCTGCCGGGGCGGGAGATAAAGTTTTTGATATCCATGTTAGTGGATTGAAAGAACTTTCGCTGCGAGGGAGAAGTCAGGATATTTTTCCAGAAGAATTGAGGCAATATACTGGCGGCGCGAAGGCCCCGGGACTTGTATCCAGCGGGAGCGGGCGGCCAGGGTATGTCGGAGATAATAAAGGACGGAGGATATATTACGTACACGCGCGCTCTTTGACCCTCGCGCCAACCAAGATGCTGGGCACTGTCATATATGTTTCTCTTCTGGTCGTCAACTCAATGGCGGTCTTGAGCGAGGACCGTTTTCTGGCTCGAAGTATCCCTGTTTCTTCTGCCAGTACACAACCCTGACACGACACGCAGTCGGCTGGGCCTCCTCACAGGTACCAAATCCCAACCCAGCTTTTCAGCAAAATTACGATCCCCAAACTGGATACGGAACCCCGCCGCCTGAAGTCAGTATGAAGGCTCGGTTAATTGACCTCATCAGTGCCGTGCGCACTTTAATGCGAAGTGCGTGTACACTACTTCCGACTTCCGACTTTTTAAGACTACAAACCAGTCCCGCTAATTGGTTCAACATACTCATCATTATATATGAGTTACTACTCGGGGGAAATTGAATTGCGAGGTCAAACACAGCTATGGCTAGACAGTGAGGACATTCTCCCTTCCTTGCCCTGTTCACCCGTTTATGCGCTCGTATTCATCGTTGATGCGTTCCACAAAGTCAGCGGCAGTGCCCTGTATCCATGAAAAGCTGCGGCGTCCATATTTTCTGCGCCACTCACCTCGCATCTGTCGTCCCAACTCCCGTCACGCACGCATACTTCTTTGCGATTGATCAATATGCAGCTTTTCCTAGAAACACAGTCAGTTCTTGGCTTGGCACGAACTGCGAAAATAATGCACTGGATTTCGAGAGATTTTGCTAGAGCTACGCTCTCCTGCAATAGTTCGATTCCCTCCTTAGACTTGCCGTCTAATCCAGCACAACGCCCCACACCACTTCCTTCCCATCAAGGCCCACTTGCTTTGCACATTCCAGGGTCACGTCCGGAACGCCAACTTGATATCTTCCATGAGAGTTTGAGCACTGGATGAAATCCCACCACCGGGGAAATATTCGCTGCACACAGCTGCTGCTTACCCACAACACTCCTCCCACGCCGCATGCATGTTACGCGTCAGAGTCGGAGGTATTGAAACTGTTTCACCGTGAAAGATGGACGCAATTGAGAGTGTTGAGCGTACTTTGCGACGTAGATGAGGGATATGTTTATCTTGTTACCAATCTCCTTCAGCACTTGATCGAACACAGATTCGCAGTTCAGTGCGTCCGGGCATCTTGGTGGGCGTTAGACCGACGATTCCTACAGTTGGAACGTCGTATACCTGCTCATTACCCCGAGCTCAACCTGGACCAATGTTTTGACCTCATTCTGCAATATGGCCTGGCTAGCAAGAGCTGCAGTCACCAAAGGAAGGATGTGCAACAAGTTCATGGTGAGTGCAAAGACGTGCAAAGAGGGCAAGATGGCGACATCGACGAAGCATCCTGAGCAATCTTGTGCGTCATTCGGGTTCTCAACAACTCTTATTCAGCTCGATGCCGATCCCAAAATCTACGAGCGTCGCTGTCCGCTAATGGAGGGCTAAAATTTCGACACCTCGACCGGAAAGCTGCAGAGCAAATTGTTAAGAAGACCCCACTATATATATATTCGTTCACCTTGGAGAGAGCGGCGAATGACAATACTATCAATGGACAGCTCATTGTGCACCTGTCTTCGCTGGATTTGACTCTTGAGTGGCTACTGGACACCGGTGTTCAACGAGGAAACATTTACCATAACGTCATGCTCAAATGCAGCGGCATCTAGGGACCTCCGTTTCGCTGGATCCTCCTCAACTAGAGCGGCTTGTTCATTTTTTGACTTTGCTTGATCCACGACGTCCACGCAGAAACTGATCAGCTGGGTCCTGCTCTTCCAATTGGCCATAAGCTCGTCCCACAGGTTCTTGCAAGCCTGCTCCTGTACAATACCGTGCCCTCTGCTAGTAGACCGTTCCTGGTCCCGGACCATGGCATTTTCGCGGTTCAGTCGCATGTTAATGGAATCGTCGAGCTTGCGGAATTCTCTCAGCACCTCTGAGAGCCATGTCAGTCATTCTTACAGACCACAATCCAAGACGTTCAACCCGTGCACCTTTGAATGTGCTGATGTCAAAACATGTCGCACGAGATATTCGAGTCGCTGGGAAAGGTGACTGAAGAGAGCGACTACCAAGTACTGGTTCACGGCAGGTGCCATTTTGAACTAAGGAAGGTCCGGCAACTGGTCCGGCTTGTGGCACAGCCTCTGATGACAGAACGCGTTCTCGACGCGTCACGCGCCGATCAATTGATGGAGTTACGTAGCCGCCTGCTGTGGGCAGAAATCTTCTCAGACTCGTCCACCAAAGACAGGACCAACGGTGAGCTATAGACAAAAGCATGGCAGAGGACCCACCTTCTTTTTCCAAGATATCTGCAGTTATATGAGCGAAATTTTATTTTCGTTGATATCGCCGGCTGCACTGCACAAATAGCCCAATATTCACACAATCAAGAAAAATTCTCTTGTATCTAAATAAAATGTTCATCCGGTCCCTGGTGCGACCGGAGTTGGCATTAGAATGTGCATGGGTGGCGGATCTTGCTGCTCAATATCGTGGTGCAGTAGGCGAAGAAAGAGAAAAAATGGGCGCTAGAGACATACGCTAGCTCCTATGGAAAACTTGGATGGGCGGTGCGCTCACGGCAAGGCACCAACAATATGAGGGTCGGAGGATGCACGGCAATGAGGCGAGAGTGGGTACATGACAATGTTGCTTTGCTTCTCGTGCCTCGCCGCGTGAATCACACTCACGGATTGTCTGACAGAGCGGCACTCAGGAAGATAAACACAAGTTGTACATCCGTGACTACAAGTTCAGAAATCGGGACAAGAAAAAGCAAAGATAATTTTCTGTAAATTATGGATCAGCTAGTTTTAGGAGCAATTTTCAAGGCGATGTACTCACGTTCAAATAGATTATTACAGTACCATGGGTTCGAAAGCGGGTGGTTGTGATGGCGAAGCGGCGATACTCCAGTCTGACTCGGCATTCCGCTGTGCCACGGCCGTCCTTTCATAGTCCAAATGAGACGCCAGCTTCTGAGGATGCCCGAACATGTTGGTGGGCAAAGATTGAGTCTGCATCAGCCGTCTCCTTGGCCGAGGCTTCATCGGTCGAGGTTCAAGAACGATGTCCGTCTCTCCGTCGGTATCAGTATCCTCCATTTTCTCAACCCATCAGCTTGGATATCGCCTCCAAATTCGTGATCAGAGTCATCCTCTCGTATCCTTTTATTCGGAGAGACAGGTGGGCGGGCCTGTGCACTGGCGGAGCCATAAACACCACGGAGAACGTCGTTGGAAGAAGTAAAGATATCGGCATGAGGAGGGGACTTGGTGGAGAAGGGGGTACTGAGACTGCGCGTTGGGTGCTGTAGCCCTCAGTTACGTCTGAAAGCGTGTTCGACGCGTCAAACCCGGCATGTCGCGAGACTAGATGCAATCCTACTTTTCCTTACCCGCGAACCGACACTGCGGAGGCGGTCGACCAGGTCCACCGGAGTCCTGGATCACAGTTCAGTAGGCGCCGGCACTGCACCGGCATCGAACGCATCGCTCACGAGGCATGCGTCGCGTTAGACGCCTCGGCACTTCTCCTTGTTTCGTCAGTGATCGATCGCTTGGTTGGGGAGGACATTGCGAGCAGAAGAGACAGTGGCAGTGGCTGATTTCAAGTTGGGCCATCAGTGTGACGTAACGCGTCGCCGCCTGCACTCAGCTGCATCACAGAATGAATTCGACCGGATTGCCCAACACAGATAGACAATGGCGGCTTTTCGACATGCGACACGGTCGTCTCGAGTCCCTCCTCAATCAAGAAATTATAATCATCCCGAGAAGAAAGGCTGGAAATTTCGAATTCCATGGACCGCATAGAAGTTGTGGGTCCCGAAAGGTCCCGAATGATGGATGGAAAACGAGACTAGAGTGTATTGGATTTCGAAAAATATGGGTTTTTTTCGAATGAAAATTGCTCCGTATTACCCGAGTTTCGAAAAATTGATCGTAAGATAGTGAAGCGTCACAAGACGTCACACTCATCGCTTGCCATTTACCATCACGTGTCGACGCGGCGCACCCGCCCTCCCGCCACCATAGTGTCCCTCGGGGCCTTTCTACATGTTCAGGGACCCTGCCATTGGCCAGAAAACCATCTTTGCTCCATAGCAATTGTGCATAGAAGCAGGCATTGTTGTCAATGAGAAGGCACAAGGGATTCGATCAAACACGGTTCGTCGAATACAGTGTGACAGCACGTGGTCGCGCTGGGCGTGTCCATCAACTTTCGTATTACCCGAAATCCGCTCCAGATTACCCGAGATTTCGTGAAATATGCAAATTTTTCGAAATCCAATACACGAGACTAGTAAATTGAAGGAACGGCAGGAGTGTTTGCTCTCCATCGGCCATGCCTTTCGAGAAATCTATGTACGCCGAAAAATTGCGAGCCGTTTCTCGCCAGTCAGTATCGAGAGAAATCCGGACGGTGTGTGTGGCAAAAGCTGAGTTGATCCGAGGAGTCTGCCGTAAGACCGTGTCGAGGTTGAGGATTGCCGCATGGCACTGGCCCTCGGCCGCACAGTCTCGTCGCCGCTGCTGCTGTCGCTGCTCGCGGTCATCTTATCCATCGTCCACGTCGACGCGGCCAGTGCTGCTGCGGACCCTGTTCCGCCCTTTCAATGGCTCAATCTCACCGGTTTACTCCAAGGCCCCCGCCCCCCGGTTTGAAGGATGCTGCTATGGGTTATGACCAAGTTGGGTTCGTATCTTCTTTACGCATCAGTGTAACGAAAGGGGAATGAACACCACCACTAGTCATTCGATTCTAATTTTTGGAGGCGAGGCTTCGTCAACCGTAGCTCAAGACCAGACGTATATGTGAATTCTCACCAGTCTTTGCACCGTTCTTTCCTAATTCGAGACAGCCTCAACCTCAACACTCTAACTTGGTCTGTCCCAGCGCCTGCCGCCAACCTCCCACAGGGTCCGCCGCCCGCAAGAAGTGCCGCAGGTAACGCTACTCCACACCTCCGATCAGCTTCGAACTCTTATCTGTGACTGTAGTTTTCGGTTACGATAGTGCTGCCAGCAAGTAGGCCATTCGATTTGTGTTTGGTATATCACGAATGACTTGAACTTAGCCGCAACGGATTCGTCGTAATAGGCGGGAAAGGACAGAATGGAGTGGCCATGTCTGACGTGTGGGTGAGTATGTTTTCAAATCTCGGATGAACATCTGGAAAGTCCGTTCAAGGAATACGATTTCACGAACGAGTTCTGGGCAGAAGTAAATATTTCGCCCGGTGGACCGTCGGATCGATGGGGAGCGAGTGGAGGCATCGATCCCCGAGTCCAGCCTGTTTCCGTAGGTTCCAACTTTTCCGACGCGACATCTGAATAATATCAACTAGGATCCCATTTTACCAGTAAGTCACTTCACTTATCTGCACTCGCCCACCCAATTTCATTGGTTAGGGTCCAAACAACACATTCTGGCTTTGGGGTGGCGAGAATGGTCAAACAACCTTTTCAGACCTGTGGCGCCTGTGAGCACTAACCTTGTTGTGTAACATCCGTTGTTCTCAATTTGTCGATTTCCTAGCAATATGTCGGGCACCCTCTCTTCCAACTTGATTAATAGTGCGGTTGGTAGCTGGGAATCCATCCCCATCGACGCATTACCTGGAGTGGTCGGTCAGGGAGGTGGTGTTTTATCCAGCGAAATCATATTCTCCGGGGCTGCAACGGCACTACAAACGCGGAGGAGTCCTGTGCCACCCAGAATACATTCATTGTCGATGGCATCGGCGGTAACGAAGTGCCTGCCGTTGATTGTGTTGCCCCTCGACTTTCTCCTACTGTCGTGCCTAACGGCAATGGCTTTTCGCCAAATTTCGCCTTTCAGGTATTTCTTCTTCTTGGGACATTTGACACAAGTCTATGGAACGACGGCGGTGGTTTGAAAGCCGGCGAAGTGGTGACTTGATTTACTGCTTCCTACGTACCGCATTGATCTTACATTTTTGACAGGCTGTTTTAGATACCCACACCACTAGTTGGACGCGAATACTTCCCTCCGGGGATCCAGGCACTTCTGGTGGTACCCCAGCTTTTCCTTCACCTCGAGAAGGTGCCGTCGCTGTCATGTCTTCTTCGCCGCTCGTGGGTTCGGGTCAATCCTCCTCTGATATAATAGTACGTTTCCGTTCGTCGCATCGTATGTTCGCCTCTATACTTTATCTAGGTTTTCGGAGGGCGCGACGAGTCCGGTAACTATTTGTCCGAAGTCTGGCTTCTTCGCGCCTATAATGACTCCGTTACTCCCGCACAACCCAAATATTCGGGTTTTGGAGATGGAGTGTTGCAAACCGGGGTGGATGCAAATGGAGCTGGCGTTCAGAACAACTTCCTCACTAGCTGTGCATCTGCGATAGCGCCACCATCGAGCAGCAGAATTTCTTCAACCGCACGCACATCTTCTACCGCGACTGCCTCCACGCCCTCTTCCATTCCGAGTGGTGGGTCGGGAACATCCGCGGGCGATACCAGTGGCCAGGCCCCGTCTTCCTCGCTTAACACTTCCCTTGTTCATAAATTATTGGCGCCTGTTTCCGTCGCATTACTCCTGCCTTCCATCCTCCTGTTCAGATTCACATCCCCCTCCTTCAAGAGCTCTCGAAGCAGTGCGTATCAAACATGGTGTCACGTATCTGTTGCGTTGGGCTTCGTCGCTTTCGCACTTGGTATCGGAGGAGTAGCCACTTCTTTCACAACAATATCGGCCTCCGACGGGACACATCCTCGAACATTGAGCACTGCTCATGGACGGGCCGGACTCGCCCTCTTCATCTGTCTTTACGGTCTGATCCTTCTCCTCGCTGTCGTGCACCTGTCGACTAGGCATGCACCTCTTGCGCGAACGCCTGGTTCGAGGGAACGCGCGGATTCTGATGTAGCTGAGAAAGATCGGTTCCCTCGCAGCACTTCCAGTCCGACTCCACCTGCGTCCCCTCGTCGCCGAACTCATTCTTGGGCTCCGTCCCTTGGCGCAAGCGCCCCGAGGACTCCTTGTCGGTTGAAACTGCTTCCGCAGAAACGGAGGATCCTTTCAATGCTCCAATGGCGCACCGTTCATTCGAGGTTCTCAACCGACCTGCCCGGACGCGGCGAGCCAGCGGCAGTCGCCTTGAACGCCCCGTAACGCAAAGACCTCGGTATACTGGTTCTCACAGCCTCGGAGATCTGGATTGGCTCAGCCATCGGCGAAGCTTGACTGCAGTGGTATATCGTTTGCAGTTCTAACCACTTTATCTCGCTGAATCTTTTATGCTGTCAGGACGAGTTGGACTTCTTGCATCAGGCTCCGCACGAGGCCATTCCACCTTCAACGCCTGGCACCCTACTGGATGACCCCGTCGAAAGAATACCCTCGATGATGCCATCACCGCTCTCCGTGCTGCTGCGCCTTCTTTTCCACGCGTCGTTGTTTGGTCTCTGTGTGTTCACTCTTGTTGCTTTGTGGACCAAAGCGCCTAAGAGCACTTTCGGTGTATTCTTGGCTTGGACCGCTGCGTTTTACATCATTCTCATAACTTTCGGCTGGAGAGGCAAACCCGATAGATCCACCATCTCCTTGATGCTCAGACGGCTGCGTACCGAACCTCAGCCCGCTGCGCCTCGTCCCTCAGTCTCCGACACCTTGCCCACCGATGAAAACATGACCTCTCCATCCTCTCCGTATATACATCGACCGCCGTGGCGGACAGCATTGTTGACGGACCTCACTGGTCTGCAAAGCACAGATACTGAAGAAGAGGACGATGACAGGGCCGAGGATGAGATGAGGGGCAGAAACATCAGCATCGTCACGTCTGTAAGTGGTCCAGCTGTATCTCGACATAATTCTGAGTCTCGCACCAGTATCCGAAACACCCACTCAGGATAACCAACCCGTCCTGAGCGGACACTCGCTATCCTGCTATCCTGCTATCTTGTATATTTAATTTCCGTAGTTGATCTGGTCCACTGCAATTTGTAAGATATGAAAGCATGATTGTTCCAGGTCCGATATTAAGTAGGTGCGATGCGGTACAGTGAGTAGTGCTTCCAAGGAAATATGAGAGAAGAAAAGAAGACAAATTAAGCTTCGTCAACAACAACATCTCTTCTCCATCTATCAACTAGCCCATACTTCGCCTCGTCGTGCACAGGTGCCGCGGGTCCTTGCATCATCATCTGTGGACCGAAGTAGCCAGGTGCGAGCATCGGTTGTGGTGAGAAGAACATGGAATTGTGTATCTGCGCTTGCAACATCATCTGCTGCTGTTGCTGAGCAGCTTGGGCCATCATGTGGTACTGTGAACGGCGTTGCTGCTCAGGATGATAGGCCAAGGGCATATCATCATCTCCCCCGGCTTCAACGGAGCCGCCAAAAGAAGGTGCGATTCTCGATGCCCGCAAACCAAGAGGCTGATCATCCTCTTCGTCTTCTTCAACTTCGTGCGATTGGGAGCGCCGATCAAATTGATGGACGGCAGGCTCATCTTAGTCTTCTGAAGAAGAACTGAGAGGGGCTGCTCTTCATCGGAGTCAGGTTCGGAATCTTGCTTGTGTCGTGTTGCTCGCTGCATAACGCGGTCCATAGTCGCAGCGAGCGGTAGGTCCTCCTCGCTGTCATCATCCTTGTCCAGGAACGGCCGCTCTGTTTTCTTGACGAGTCGAGGGCCAGTTCCGGTGGTTCGGATGGGCGCTTTTTCTTCTTCGTCAGAAGATCCCCAGCCGCCCAGAGATCTTTCCTGCGGACGGGAAGGTCCAGCGTGGTCACTGTCTTCGCTGTCAGAGCCATCGTTTACTGGCGGAGGTCGGCGGCGAACTGGAGAGATAGCGGGCAGGACTGGGGGTGCCGAGGAAATTCGCGTGTCAATGATCACTGGTTCGGCGGTGTCAGACGCTTCGGGCATTTCTGGTGTCGGAGGGGAGTTTCCCAGTCCCGAATTATCCTTGCGTTTCGTTTTCCTTCCTCGTCTTTTGGCATGCCGAGCCTCCGCCTCCGTCTCTTTGGCTTTCCGCAGATCCTCTTCAACTTTTTCCTGGGCTTCAATTTCCTTCAATTTAGCTAACTCACGCTCCCACAATGTGTCAACTCCGAAGACAGAACGGCTGGTTGGTATTTGTCTGAGGCCAGGCCGCCGAGTTTACCGTCATCCTCGAAGGTCAAAAGCGGTTTCACATTCAGAGAGCTTCTTCGGCCGAGAGCCTGCTGCGAGTCTTGAGAGCCGAACGACGCCATGTGTTGGTCGGAGGACGTCCTTGCAGAGAATCTGGATCGATGAGAGTACTCTTGCGTTGAGATTGCCGTGCCATCATGGATGGACGTTCGTCACCTCTGAACACACTATGAGCAGAGTCAGAACGAACGCTCACGCAAGAGGAAGAACAAGGATTACCGCTGCTTAGTTCTCATTTCTGTTTTGCGACTTTCAAGGTCATCGATCAGGCTCTTTCCGAATAATTTGCCGGCGGGTCGATGAGGCTTCGACTGATCCTCTGAGGGAGTTACGATTTGAGGAATGGAGTCGGTTTCGTCTGGAGGTAACATCTGTTGAACTTGTTCACCGTCTTCAACAGCCCGGGAAAGATTGCCATCGATGTCTGCATAAGTAACGTCTCGCTGGCCTCCAACGAGAAGCGTGTTGCGAAACGTCAACTGGGACAAACTCAGATTCATGCGGGGATTGGAGTGAATAAATTGCCCGCCGCCGGCGCAGAAGTAGGATCGTTTGCATTGAAGATCGTAGACGGCCTCCGCGCAGACCGAGCTCCCGGAGGTAGAGGAGGATCTGCTGACGAAAGGAAGCCATCCCTGGTCTGAGAAGACGATGGAGGGATGGGACTGGATGTTTGTTGCAGCGGACTTGGCATGACTAAAACTTTTGGTCTGAGTAGCTCGAGGGTCGAATAGCGCCGTTCTCGATCAACGCCAGTCATGACGGATGCATCATCCAACATCATCCTGGAACCCATGGACGCATTCGACATGGTACGCGCATGGCCGCGGCTTTGGGATCGAATTTGGACATGACACTGGGCGGTCGAAGTGCGAAAGGATTATCATCTGCAAGTAGCTGTCGGGAATTCATCGTCCCATTCGACATTGTCCGTAAGCGAGGCCCGACATTTTCATCGTCGTCATCTCGTGACTGTCCTTCATGGGGTTGAGCTCTTGGATCGAATCTTGATGAGAATACTGAGGATCGAAAATCTTCCTGTGTGGGCGAGGGAGAACGAACTGAACCAGTAGGGAAAGGAACAGAATGATGGGGAGGAGGGCGAAGCGGGTTTGAAGCCGAAGCCTGGGCAAAAGAATACGAGGTTGCCCTTTGCAAGGGAATAGGTTCGACTTCTTCAAGGTCGAGCGGGGAACCAAATGACTTTCTTCGATTCTCTTCGACAATTGTTGTCATTTGGTCGAGATTGCCAACACTCATGGACCTGGCCGAACGTCGGGGAGGATCTGGCTGGGCAGCAGGGACCGATAAGATGGGGTGGGGATTAGGGAGGGTCGTGGTGCGAGACCTGCGTTTGGAGCCTCTGGCCTCCTTATCCTTGGGCATGAATGCGTCGAGGCCCCAGGATGACAGATCGACCTCCAATTCATCCTCTTCCTCTTCATCCTCATATTCCCCGACTTCGTCCACTCCGAAAGGATTACGAAGAATGTTGAGGGACGCTCTTGACTCTCGCCCACCCAAACTGCCCGTTTCACTGGGGAGAGCAACGCCTAGATAATCGCTTTTTCGGGCTGCAGACTGGGCGCGGGACTGAGCCCGCCTGAAGTTGGCGAATATGGCACTTTCTTGAGCTGAGCGCTGAGGAGCATCGGGATTGGTAGGGTCGTTGTCATATTCTAGCGCACGTTGGACTTCGAGTCAAGCGAAACAACGTGGAACCTCACCGAGCAAAGCGGCCGCCAATTGCAGTCGAGAAAACTGCGCGGGGGTCGCCATGAAAGATCGCCCAAAAGTCTAAGATGTATGCAGTGACGGCGCGCTCCCACGTGCTGGGCGGAATCTATCACACTCCAACTCAAGGTAAATTATTCAATGGGCATTGG
>QVIE01000177.1:0-12370 GCA_013387415.1 Panellus pusillus | reverse complement strand
CGTATACGCGCCCCCGCTCACGGCCGTCCCTCATAGGATTCCCTGAATATGACTGCCCAAGAGCACGTAGCGGCGCTCGTCTCGCAGGGCGCGTCGGCGCATATCCCAGACGGAGACCTGCGCCGCGTACTCCTGGATATAGCGCACTACGCCCAAGGTCTAGAAAAACAAAGCCACGCGACCAACGTGCACTCTGCGGAGTCGTCTGCCTTTCCTCGCACCAGCAAATCTGTATCCCCGAAATTGCGAGACAGCGAGGAGAAGTTGGACATGTTCGCCATCCTGGAAGGCCGCTCATGAGCGAGCGCTTCGCGCGCATCAAGCTCTATCCCGCCGACGCGATGCCCTACTTCGGCAAGACGAGCCATTTGGAGCTGATGAACGCCGCTATGGAGGCGCGCGATGGGTTCAATCCCACCACGAACCCGAACCCGAGCCCGCCGAAGGACATCATCGCGCGCATCAAACGATTTCGGCGCTCCCCCGTATGTCCCCCCTTCCATTGTCTTCCAGTTATCGACTGATGATACCCACGCGAGTGTCAGTGGGAGGACGACCGTTCCGAGCCGACGGAAACAAGACCGCCGCCGCTGGTATTCCCCGAGCCCGACCTCCTGCAGCACCTCCTCGGACTCTACTTCGCGCGCGTCGACCCGCTCGTGTTCCTCCTCCACCAGCCGACCTTCGAGCGGGCCGTCGCCGACGGGCTGCACCTCACCGACTACAGCTTCGGGTGCACGGTCCTCGCTGCGTGCGCCCTTGCGGCCAGGTGCAGCGACGACCCCCGCGTGCTCCTCGACAGGCACGGGGACGGGACAGCGAACACGCAGCTGAGCGCGGGGTGGAAATACTTTTCGCAGATCAGGCCGTTCGTGAAGTCCCGGCACAAGCTGATGACGGTGCACGAGGCGCAGACCATCTGCGTGCGTCTTCCTCTTCCCTTCCTCCTCCCCCAATATGCCGTGCATGCTGAACACCGCGGCCGCAGCTGTCGATCTTGTACGACAACAAGATGATGGGCTCGTCGCGGGACGGCAGCTGGGCGCTCGTCGGCGCGGCGCTGCGGTACGCCCAGGAGGTGGGCGCGCACCGGCGGAATCGGTTCGCGAACAAGCACGTCGCGGAGGCGTGGAAGCGCGTTTTCTGTCTGTCCATTTCGCAGTTGTGTTCCGTCCGCGTATTGGATCTCATTGCATTCCAGGGCAGTTGATCTGCATGGACACCCTCGCGAGCGCATTCACTACTCGGCCCATGGCGATGTCTGCTTCCGAGTACGTTCGTCAATCTAGGTGCTATGCCCTCTCAGCTGAGTCTTATTCGCGTGGAGCTATGACGCAGATTACCCCGCCGAGTGCGACGACACCGACGAATGGTGGGACTCTCCCGATCCAGTACCGCCGTCTGGGGGCTCTGCGAGCAGACCCTCCCTCGCGTCGTATAGGATCGCGTACCTGAAGCTCATTGAGATCCTCGGGATGGCGCAGAGAGCGCTGGTATGTGCTGTTGCTCGGTTTTCCACTCCGATGTCGACTGAGTTCCATCTCGCTTCTGCAGTATCTGGTCAAGGAAAGCGACAAACCCGAGGGCTGGCCACAAAGTGCGGTCGCTGCCATCGAGTGAGTTCTATGTATGGCATTCTTTCAAGCCAACCACTCACCATCCGTCGTATTTAGCTCTGCGCTCAACGCCTGGATCGACGAGGTGCCCGAGCACCGTGCGTGCGTTCCATCTCTGTGCGATGCTGCCTGACCGACGCCTCCAGTGCGCTGGGATCCGCACATGGCGGACCCCACGTTCGCGGCCCAGAGCGCGGTCCTCTACGCGCGGTACTACGGCGGTGAGCTCGCATCGATTCGTCATCGTCGCGCATGCAAAGTTGAAGGTAACACTCAACAGTGCAGATCCACACGCACCGCATCTTCATTCCGTCTTCGACGAACAAGATCAAGATCGAGCCGTCGTTATACGTGCGTGCATAGTGGACTCCCCCGTAAATGATGCGCTACATACGTGTATATACGTACCGCCGACCAGGCCTACCCGTCCCTCGCCATCTGCGCGAGCTCCGCGCGCGCATGCAGCCACGTCATGAACGCGTTCGTCGGCCGGGGGGACCTGTACTACCCCTACGCATTGGTCAGTCCTTTCCCCCTTTCCCCACCCCTGTCTGCTCGGCGGCTGAGCCCAGTCCAGAACGCCGTGTTCGATTCCTGCCTCGTCCTCCTGCTCCACGTCTGGCGCGGCCGGCAAGGCGATTTGTCCGTCGACCGGTTGAAGTGCCTGCAGGACGTGTTCATGTGTCTGAAGGTTTTCCGCTCCTGGGAGACTCGGTGGGTCATACTTGACAATAATTTGGTATCTGCCCATGTTCATACATATATGTGTAGATGGCAAATTGCAGGCTTTCATCAGTACGTTCCCACCTTTGGCATGTCGAGGCAAGACAGAACGTCTCATCTTTGACAGCGACGCGATAACGGAGCTAATGGGAGCGACGCACCTGGACTGCCCGCTGAAAAACCTGTGAACTCCCGGAAACGCGAAGTAGCTTCGATTGCCAGCCCATCCGCGTCCTCCGCGGACAGCAGCAACGCCCACGAGCAGCGCACAGGAGCCACCGAAGATCACTCTCAGGCTGGTATCTACACACACGAAGAGAGCGACCCCTTTTCGCTGCCCATGCACACCTACGATCTCGGGCGGATGCCGGTGTACGAGCCGTTTAACTGGAGCATAGACCCGTTCGAAGCATCGTTGCTGCTGGGGACCTCCGATAGCTTGCTGGACGGCTCGCCCGCGGATCCGCATGCTGGGATCACCGACCACTGGAGGTACGTGTTGGCCTGCTCTCACCATCGTATAGCACACTCATATTCGTTTTGCGACTGGAGCTGGAACAGCCATGATTGGAGCAACTCTCTGACGTGCGTAGATGAGCTCATAGCTGTTCTGGACAACTCTCCCAATATCGCGGAGTAGCGGTCATATCGTATCGGCTCTTCATGTCGCGGGTTAGACTGCGTCTGACATGATAATGAGATTTCGGATCGCCTGTGGTCTCCGCAACGGTGATGTTAGTGGCGGTTTCCCGCCAAGATCCCTGCTGCAATGCGGGCTTCTAGCTATCAGAACTAGTGGTTAACGCGCTGCATGCAACCTGTACAAAGAAGGAAAACATGAACTGGCAACGAAATGCAATTTTCCCTGAAGAACTTACAGAAAGTTTCTTTATTCAATTCCGATATGTATACACATCCCCTCATTTGCGCATTCGCTTAGTATCGTCTTCGCAATATCACGGAAGAACACCTGTCGCGAATTTGGCTAGTGGGATGTTATCGTCGCTGAAAATGTTCCGCAAAGAGGGCGCGGCAAGTGCGATACTGCTCCGTCTATGGCCGACGCATAAAAAATCAAAAGCGCTGGCCAATCTAGGATCGCTGGAAGGCTTCGAACTTCAATCGAAGAAGGATGTCAGAGGAAATCTCGACTTTGGATTGGCAGACGAGCCATTGGGTCGAGGATAGTATCCAGCTCGCTTTGAGCGGTGCCTTCGAGTCATTACTTTTCGAGGTCTCAGGATCTTTTTTTCTGTGCGCAATAGCATTTGAGAGCGAATCGGAGCGCCGCTCATAGAGCTCCTGAACTGACGACATGAGGGACAAACGTAAACGTTGCTCGTCATCAGTGCACCGCTTTACTTATCATGTGATCGAGTTCTCACAGTTCGAGAGTGATTCCCACGGTTCACTATATTGTTTACATGTTCCATAAAATTATGTTTCATTATTGCACTTTGCGTTTCAAGCTAGCCATAGTAAAACTGCTACTAAACCCCAGCTAACGACAAGCCGGCAAACGAGGTGTTCATTTCGTGACGCAGTTGCCCGCAAGGACTACTGGCACATCGCGATTTGTGTAAACACGGAGGCCGAGAAAAACTGAGTCGCGGTCCCCCGGATCAGTTGGCTTAGGTCCTTCAACGGACGCGGCATCGACGGCAGAGGGAGGGCCTACAGCAGGAGTCTGTTCCGTGGGTTCTGGATTCACTGCGGCCGGCTCTGGTACAAGAGGCGCTGGGGCAACTAGCGAAGGCGCGGGAGCGACTGGAGCAGGAAGGGAGCGCGGGAACCTCCTCCGTCAGATACTACGGTGGTAGTGGTGACGGTCGTTGTGGTTGTAGTCGTGGTTGTGGTTCCAGGCTGTCCAGGGGCAATCTTCAGCGCAGCGGCTGCGGCGGCTGCCTTATCCTCAAGTTGGGTAAGCGTCTGGCCGGCTAGAATACTCAACGGGATTGGAAGATTGCTTATTTCCATGCTGCAGAGGACATCAGCAAGAATGACTTATCGATGAAAAAATCTGAGTTCGCACTCTGCTTTGAAGTCTAGGCGAATACTGATTAATAACAAAGTTGGAAGCAACGGTGAGGTAATGATTTACTAGAGACGATGGAGCGACTTTTAGCCCGCTCTGTCATGACCCTGGCCAGCTTCTGTTGATCCCAATCGGCGGCATGGGTCTCGAAATAGTCCTATAAATTTAATAGATAGTCAACACAGTGCTGAGGAGCGTGGACTGTACAATTCTCCACCTTTTCTCGCCAATTGAAACGATCAATACGAACCTGGGATACGGGTTTTATCACTCATGATTGGACAGACCTGGATGAGCGACTCACATGGACAACATATTCTCCGGCATCCAGCTCAATTTCAAGATTAACACTGCGCGTGTAATAACGCGCGTGCAGGGACTGAGCGAGCAGCTCCGTTTCCCCCTGCTTATACAAAGCAAAATCAAGGGACCACGCTGAGCGGCCACTGATGGCTTCAAAGTAGCGACTGTCGAGCTGCGAGAGAACGATCATAGCAAATGATGGTTTTGCCATAGAGATTGTGACTGCGGGAATCAATGATTATTCATGTAGACGAGATCTCAGGCCGAGTATGTACCCACAAGAAACGTCCCCAAAACTCCAGGCGGATGGGAGAGGCGGGTCGTAACTTCAAGCCAGTGCGAAGATACCGCCCAGTTTGAATCAAACAAGATACTCTGAAGACGTCAATCTCTGCTTGTGCATCCATACATTTTTCGGAAACGTACCCGGCTAATGTTGGTCCAACTAGCCAAGAAGTCCTTGTCTACACAATAACTCGAGCCAGATCCAATCAATGTGAAAAGGACTCACATTCCATCACAAACTGCCCGTCGTCTCCGAATGTATGCTGGAGCTCCGGGAGCACCGCGAGCCATTCGGGGGTCCATTCCTTGGATCCATCGGACCACGGGCCTGTCCACTCGGATTCTCCCACGGATTTCTGACCACTACGAAGCGCTTCCCTTTTACCTCAACAGCACGTAGCACTGAGTAGGCATGGCTCCCGTACAGACCACTGACTCTGGCGCTGGCTTCACCGCTACGGGATAGATCAAGAGCGGCAAAGGAGCATCCGAAAACGCGGTCTTTGTTTGCCTTGAGAAGCTCCTCAGTCCAGAATTTATTGATGTCTAGAATGTCCTGTATATTTCTGTTATCTAACTGATTAAGACTGAACAGATTAGGAGGGGATGACCTTGAAGGGATGAAGCTAGACACAGCCCTAGATGCGTAATCAGATATCCAAGAGCTTCTTTTAACCGGAGACCGAGTTTCACCCCGTAAGATCTTCCTGTTTCAGAGGAGCTTCAGTTGGTAGGCAAGAGACCGTAAATATTCAGAAGAGAAAACGTACAATTGCTTCACTGGCTGTTCCACCGGATAATGACGCATAATCGCCTAATTGCCTTATATCAATATGTGAAGCTCAGAACGGTGAACTGACCGTGAAGTTTTGCGTACGCCTTCTCAATTAATGGTACCCAGGTCTCGCCCTCGGTTTTAGATCTCGCAAAGTATAACGCCTTGCTCCCTTGCGCGCCGACGAGTTGTATCTGTCTTTATCGTTGTGGTATAGTTGTTTTCTCCGCCTGATTCAGTTCTTCGAATTTTGGTATCGAGATGTAAAGGAAGCTTTCAATACTGGATAAATAGTGAACGAAACCTGAATGTAATTACTCACTCGTCGATGACGATGCTGACCCATTGCATATCCCTGAAAACACAAACCCGTAGACGCCAACTTGTTCATCGCGCTTACAGGCGATAGGAGTTATTTGGCAGAGTAATATGAAGCCCAATGCTACTCACTGCCACACAAATTTTTCCACCAGACCAGCACAAGTGGCAATGGTGGCAAGCGCAGACACAAACCAACAGTCTCCGATTGCGCCTTGAATGATATCGCTAGAGGTCGCACCATCGATGAAGAACTGTGGATTCTCAAAGATATCTGTGACACGCTGAACGTCGCTTGGATTGTACACTGTGTCAGATAGACCATGTAGACACTTCTGTCGGTCGTTCTCAAGATCGAACTCGATGTCTCTGTAGACCACAGGTTCAAATACCTCAAAACAGAGAGCATCGAAGACAGACCTGAATTTTCTGTTTTGAGGCGGCAGTCCTTCGAAATGCGGGCGACTTTTTCCTTTGCCTGGTTGAGAGCCTTATCCAGCTCTTCAGTGACCAGCAGTCCGACTTCATCCGGCTGCTGAACAAAAACTGCGGCTGCACGGCTGAGGCAGGGGCTGCGGCTCTGCTCTTGAATAGATCCAAGACTGTCATGAGGGCTTAATAGTAAAGTTCTCGCCTCGCCAACCTCTTATAAGTTCCGGGTGTCAGCGCCGGGGCCCGGCAAGCGCTGGATCAGCGCACAGCGTTCTTTGAAACACCCGCGAAGCACGGCCAAGGCCCGAGGCGCCCGCGCCTACTAAGACTGATGATTAGCGCCAGCCTTGCAGTCCTTTAAATGCCGGCAGCCGCGCGTAGGGTACTAGGGGCCAGTCTTGAAGCAGTATTGAAGCCGACGTCGACGTTGAATCGATTAAAGGCTAAAGCATCTGCTCTCAACGACGCGATCATTCACAACGGACCCGACCGAGTCTCCATAGTCTCTCCTAGCCAGACTCTTCAACATGTTGACTCGTACCTCGTCATGTTAGTCTCCCACCACCGTCATGATCAGTCACTGTCTGTCATGAACTGAAGTAAGTAGCTCTCCCATTTTCTTAACTCCGATTTCCGCCGGAAGCGCTTTGACATTGTCATTGCGGAATCTCATAATCGACTCCGAAGGCTGGCTGAGCGTGAACTTTGAAGCCGTCATCATGATCAGTGATCGATTGATCACCGATGTTCCATTGGGAGAATGTGCGTCATTGTGGCCACCCGTCCACTGGCAGACCGGTGACCGATCTGCCTATGAGGAGCAAACTGCCGATAGGCAGACCGGTCGATCTGGGTTTTAATAGAAGACGAGCGCCAGCACTGCCCCCAGGTCACGTTTTGATGCCCCGCAGTTGCCGCCCCACTCATTACATTCGTATTACATCCGTAACAAGGAAAAAAATTCCAGAACAAACTCGGGGGTCATGAAAGATTGTCTTGTCTGTGTTTGCAGCTTCGAATGAGTCTCGAAATTGTAGAAATTATCATTCGGGGCATCAAAACGTGACTGAGTGGCAGTGCTGGCACTCGTCCTCCTAATTCAAGCCCAGATCGACCGGTCTGCCTATCGGCAGTTTGCTCCTCATAGGCAGATCGGTCACCGGTCTAGCCACCCGTCGCGTCCAGGCCAAGAGGTACCCGGATCAGAAACTGCCGACACAACGTCCCAAAAGTGCATTAAGGCTAGTGCTGGGTAAACAATGACTCTGTAATTTACAATCCAAAAAATACGCGTGATTTACATGTAATTTACATTGTTTACAAGGGGGGGTCCATTTTGCATGTAATTTTATGGTAAAATTTTCCAGCTGCGAACCAAGCGAATGCTGATGCAAAGGACTGCACGGGGAGTACCCAAGGAGTACCCACCCGTGAAATTCATCTCATATTTCGGAAGTTCATTGAATGTTGTTAGCCGGACACTGCCACATCCAAATCGAGTAGTTATTCCCCTTGCCGGTGATGCCATGCTTACCCGGCCGTTGCAGGTGTCTCATCCCAGTGGCCAAATAACGAAGTCGCAACTTGTTGTGATCCTCTGGCAATGAGAGAAGACGCAAAGAACATGATGCCTGGTCAAATATAATGGTTGGCAGCAAATTTTACATTATTTTACATTTTTTACAAAGTTTACGATCATTTTTTACTGTAAAAAACAGTAATTTTTTCGGGCCTGCGGCGCTAAAAATTACCGTAAATTACAGGCCCTGCAAAACTTACACGGACCCCCTGACTTGAGAGTGTAATTTACAACCTGGTTTTCTAATATTACCCAGCACTAATTAAGGCTCCTAGACCCTACCCTCCCTATCCGGGCCGGTCCGGGCCGCTCGGACCGGCGGGCCGGGTGGTCCCCGGCGCTCCGCCCTAGCTGAGTACTTCCCCAAAGTTCCCCTCCCCGCTCCCTGTCGCAAATCCGATGGAACATGGGGTTTGAATGTAAGTAGGCAGTGTTCGGGGTATGAATTGAGCACATTCTATCCTAAGTTATACTCTTGGCTTTCTTGCACCACCGCCCTATTTGTTTGGCTACAGGATCATCAATACACATCGGATTGTTCCGCACTGCCCGATTGGGAAGATTATCCCCAGATTACCCTCGAGAGCAATGCAAAGTGTGGTTTTGAACATTCTGAGTGGTTCTATGCCTCTTACAGGGCCATTGAAGCACAACTACAGTTGATGCGTGATTGCCGAGAAATGCAGACCTTATCCAGTGAACTTTCATGGTGACGGGTGACACCCCGTGAACAAATGGTCGAAATAGTATAGTACGCGGATCGAGATCTAGACTCGGAGTCAGGCCTACTCAGGGTCAGTTGTTTGGCCGCCAGCTCAGATCATTGAGGACGAGAGAGCTCAGCCGCCTCAAATTCAATACACGGTCACTGCTGGTGCATATAGGACGGGGCAGTGTATAGATGTCCTTCCTGGACAAAAATCTCAGTTTTGTTTTGCTCACAACAAATCTTGTTTTCGGCCGGTGATCACTGTGATCATCATATAATAATCATCGTCAAAATCATTGGGTTCAACAGCGCTGAGCGCACTGCTTGTTATAGTATTTCGGCTATCGATCAAAGATCTTCGCCAGTGAGTCAGTGACCACACACAGCCACATACCTACCATCTCATACTACCGCGCCACGCCGAGTCACGTCCCGCTGTCTCATCGCGCGTTCAATGGTAAGTGCTCCGTATGTCTTCTTCCCGCTGTGATCAAGAGCAACCGTCTCAGCGCGAAACAGAAATATCTTCTATTCAGCCATCCCCTGATCAGGAAGTAATCACGAATTTCAAATTGATTTCAAAAACCTCGAAGCCATTTGAATGCGATTAGTTCCTAGCGCATGAGACATCCAATGCATTTGCCTTGTGGATTTTCAGGGTATTTCAGCGATTCTGGGCCTCTTGAATTCCCCAAGATGTAATTTAACGGAGTTACAGATATACTCACAAATCAACGGCTCGCTCAGCAGCCTCAGCTACAAGCAAGGATCCGACCCACGCGGAAAGGAACATGAAAAATCGCTGCGTCCGTTGCTTTCTCCGGGCAGAAATGCCTCAACATCGTCTGCGATGATGTGGACTCTAAACCAGTCACGGTGAGCGCCTCCGAGTCCTTGATGTGAAGCGGCGCAGCGATCGCAGCCCCTTTCATTTTGCGAAAGTACATAATCTGCAGCTTCATGGGATACACGATCAGTTCCGTCTCTGTCTTCCTGGATTGATTTGAACACTTCCCAGACTCTGTTTTCTCGGGCTGATTATCTGTCAAGATGTGGATACCCCAGTGTATATAACAGTGAAGAGGCAGTAAGATTTCCTGGAACATTCCTTCACCCTCTCCAGTCTTGAGCACTTTTCATTCCATTCCATCGTGTCCTCCTTCATTCAGTTCCTTTCGGCAGGCCCCTTTACTGACGTATCTTCCACGTGATGAGTACCTTTGGACTTGATGTCCCTGTCGTCCTCGGCGTCATGGAGGTCGGCGTGTTTCTCAGTCTCGTCATGTTTGGCGTGGTCGCGCTGCAGGGATATGCGTACTTTCAGAACTGTCAGGCCGACAAAATGGGGCTCAAATTACTGGTGCGTCGTGCTTCGAGATTTCCAGTATGATATAGATCCTTTGATGAAGACTACGAACAGGTTGGATTGGTTTTGTGAGTTGCATTCCCTCAGACTCTGATCATGAGTCCGTCATATCGATCCTTACGTCCTGAACTCCGAAGATTTCTCGAGCTATGCCATTCAATAGCAGCATGCTACGCCATCTATTACTTTACCGTCGTCCTTGCAGGCGTGCCCGAACTGAAAAAGCCGCCAAACTGCTATTCACTGTCCGTCACACCCCTTTTTGAGACTCTGATCACCGCGCTGGTCCAGGTGCGTATGTTTTCCTTCCCATCCATTCATAAATTATCATCAATATCCTACCACAACACCAGAGCTTCTTTGCCAACCGTCTCCGCATCCTGTCTGGGCGTCCATACCTCACCGTCCTCTGCTGGGTCCTCTGCTTGCTCCGCTTTATAGGCGGCATGGCCATTTCCGCAGGGGCTTTGATCGATGTTCCCCGGGAGCCGGACGACTTTGTCTTCCAAGACAAATACGGAGGGCTCATCACGAGCGCGCTGAATGTCGGCGCCGCGCTCGACCTCATCATCGCCGCAGCCATGTGTGTCTATCTGAGGCGTATGTACTCGGCGTATAATTTTCCCAGGTGAGTATCATACCAGGTTTTTGTGGTTTCCGCAGTTATTGGGAGTACTTGCTAACTCTGTGGGAAATGAAGGAGCGACCAGCTGATACATCGGTTGATTTCTTGGACGATTCGTGAGTCCTGCTCTCCCACGACAAGTGGTTCAGATTCTGATTGTTACGATAGAGACTGGGTTGATTACGAGGTGAATCATGTTTCAGAACCTTTCACGGATGGCGGATTCTCATTGGCATGATACATCTAGTATGACATCTGTGGCCGTGGTGATTAGTGTATGTCATTTTCAATCTCACTGCTGTGGTTCTCAAAGCTGACGCCTCCTCAGTTTCAGACCATGAAACACAACTGTGAGCGAATCGAACCCTTGCACTTTGGAAGTTTCCAGAGTAATGAATACTCTGTATAGTCGTCTGGGTTGCGCTATACACCTTCCTTGCCAAATGTAGGCGATGCGGTTATCTGCGCTCATTTACGAAAACTGATGGGTTGACTCAATGATGTAGTGTATACGAACTCCCTGCTCGTTTCGTGAGTTTCGTACTGGCCCGGATAACGAACAAACTTCAAATGCTTGAGATTGGTAGCTTGAACGCCCGCGCCGCTCACCGGGAGATCGTTCGCGTGCCATCCCCATCCCCACCTCAAAATGGAACATACCTAGCCGGCCGGGCACCACCGACGACAGCAGCCGGCCCGGAACACCCCATGTACGTATATATATTCTCAGTTGCAATTTCAACTTTCCGCCTCGGAAACCTGGCCTAACGCAATCTGTTGATCAGCCTATTACTATCGAAATCATACAAACCACCACGGTGGACTCTAGCAGCGCACTAATTACGGGCGCGGCGGCAGCGGCGGTCTGAGAGTGGTTTCTAGATCATCCCTTTATCTGGTCTGTACTGATCAGTGATCTGGCTGTCGTAGCCTGATGTCGGAGGGTGCTGGTGCACATGTATGTATATTTTCCAGCCATCTACGGACTTTTACAATATTTAACGACATTTATGCTACCTATGCCCCATTCTCTATCATCTTGACACTTGACATATCTCCGTCGGACTCGTATATCACCGTTGCCAGTGGCGCCACGTCGTTTACTGTGAATTCCGACCGTCTGTTCGCGTAATGGGTAACACCGGATTCTTTTGAGGTTTTTTAGAAATCGCCATGAATGTCGAGAAATGGCCTCCGTATGACAGCTAGCATTTGTCAAGTACTTAGATTGGTACCAACTTTTATGTATAGATGTGGGAAACCAGGCGGGGATCAAGATGCCGAAATGATGCTGATGGAAGGATCACGGCTGGCGTCCCGCCGCGTCCAGGCTGCCGGCGACTTTAGCCGCTAGCGCTCGCTAGCGGCGCCCGTCAATGTGATTTTTAAGCAGATCGAGAAATCGTCGGGGACAGCTGTTGGCTGCCAGCTCAAACTATGTAGCGAGAACGAGAGATCTCCGCCGCCACAATAAGTACACGGTCACTGCTGCTGCTTGAGCTCACAGTGCCACTCAGGATCATGATCACTCAGGCTGTCCGTGGACCGTGATAGCTACAGTATTTGTCGAATTGTAGACTGTAAGTAGTCATTTTCTATTATGG
>QVIE01000478.1:0-12843 GCA_013387415.1 Panellus pusillus | reverse complement strand
ACTGTTCGAAGATGGCTGTAAATTGAACCGTGGAAATAATCATTTGATGATCCGCTGATAATCCGAACAATCGTCGATGACTGTTCGAAGATGGCTGTGAATTGAACCGTGGAAATAATCATTTGATGATCCATGATAATCCGAACAATCGTCGATGACTGTTCGAAGATGGCTGTGAATTGAACCGTGGAAATAATCATTTGATGATCCGTGGATAATCCGAACAATCGTCGATGACTGTTCGAAGATGGCTGTGAAATTGAACCGTGGAAACAGTCATTTGATGATCCGTAAGTGATCCGAGCAATGATTGATAGCTGTTCGAAGATGGCCGTCCGAAGCAGTGTCCATCACAGCCGGCTTTAACATAACAGCGTGGTCACACATTGGTGGGATAGGCGCAAGTTCGCCAAGTTCGGCTAGTTACTGATAGCGTGGGTGGATCCCGGTATCAAAATTCGTCTGTATTTAGGTAGGTATGACTAATCTTCTCTCTCTTCCCGTGTTCTGCTGTCAGTGCGCTCCGGGCAGACCGCTGGCGTGTCGGACGGACTCAGTGGTGCTCTGTGTGAGCTGGTAGCTCGGTATCACAAAATTTGGGCAGGAAAATAAATAGACAAGGCTTGCATTCAAGTCATAGACATGGGTACAAGTAAATACATAATACTCATTATTGGTTAATCTTGGTAAACACATTGAGTACGAGAACGCGTCCGCCCTGCTCCACGAATGCGACGTGCGCGAGTTGATACCGCTGATGGAGAGCGGGACCCTCGCGAGCGCGTCGTCGAAGCGGCATGCGCTTGCGCTCGCGTATCCAACGTGCAGCGAGCGCCGGCTGTCCTGACCCCTCAGAAGAGCTGGCAGTCGGTGCTCGTTGAATGCCGCGGGCGTCGCGAGACTACCGTCTGCGCCAGAAGCTACCCGCGCAGCTGCCTTCGGCCGAGGCACGAATGCGGAGATACGAGCGCAGCGGCGGTGGCGGGCTGCCCTTGCTCGTACGTGCAGCGAGCGCCGGCTGTCCTTTCGGGAAGCGGCAAGCCGGCAGATGGTGCTCGTGTACGGGCGGCCGCGGTGTCGCGGGACTACCACCTGCCCCGCACGCTGCGCGGCTGCGCCTCGTCCCTGCAGCGGAGGCAGAGGCACGGGCGTGACTGCAGGCACGGATGTGTGTGGCAGCGAAGCCGTGGAGGGCAGGCCGTACAGGGACAGCGCCGGCGTCGGCAAGGCCGCGGTGTATGATATCAGTGCAAAGGCTCTGGGGGCGTTCAGCAACGCGGGCGGGGGCATATAACTGGATGTACTTGCTTTTTCAAAGGCTGGTTGAAGAGGCCGTGGTCAGCGCAGGAAACAACGAGCAAGAAAAGACGCACCGATGGCGCCAAGGGATCTCCTGCGAGACCTCACAGAAGAGGCTAACCGCTCATAAGAAGGGCGTCGAGGTTGAGCCAGCAGCCAGATTGAGTTAGACTGGGAATGATAGCCCACTGTGCATAGAGATGTGCAGGAAGAGTTTGTCGAATGAGGCTGGCGACGTCGACGGCAGGAAGATCATCTCAGACGCGATTGCTTGCCAACACATTGCAACCAAAAGTGTCGTGCCTCTTCCCGATTGCCTACCTTCGTCTCTTTCCCCTCTTCCACATCGGTCCTATACGTCCAACACCGGCCATACACAATGTCCATCATGGCGATTTCTCCTTCCTCTCTCATCCTCCTCCTCGCCCTCCCGCGTTCTTCCTCTTCTGCGTCTGCCGCGCAATATACCTTCTCTTCTTCCACCCGCTCAGCTCCATTCCCGGTCCCTGGTATGTCATTCCTTTGGCTTCTGCTGCGTTCTGAACTTCTTTCAGGTACGCGGCCGTGTCCTCTCTGTGGATTACCACGCACATCCTGCGCCTCGAGCAATGCAAGACGATCCACGCGCTTTTCGAGGTTTACGGGCCCATCGTCCGCATTGCGCCCAACAAAGTTGTCTTCTGCGATCTTGGCGCGATGAAAAGTGTGTATTTGAACGGGAAATTCGATAAAAGCGACTACTATAAGAGCTTATTGACGCGAGTCTTCTCTCTTTCGTCAATGCGCACCCTCGTTGGCTCGATTTTTTCGCTCAGGAATGATAACGACCATGCGTACGTTTGTCTTGTGGTGTACGACCGTCGACGCGTCGCGGGGTGCTAAGTAGATCCCCAGAATGACCACTCTCCCCAACGCGCAACACTCGATCCGCCGCAAAGCCTACGCGTCTCACTACACGCCGTCCAACTTGGCCAAGCTCCAGCCTGAAATCGGACAGGTTACAGTACAGATGGTCGATGTACGTTTTTGTATCTTTTCCCTGCGCCCTGTCTCGCCATGACCTCCTTCCAACATCCGCGCATACCCCTTAATTCCATTGATCCTCCCTCCTTCCGGGGTCTGTCGGCGTTACCATCTTCGCTCCTCTCCTCGACCGCCTTTCGCCTCCGCACTTGAAAGATTAGGCCGTTCCTCGATAATAATAATAATAATAATGGGCTTTAGGTCCCGCGCGGGGCACAGCCAAGTTGGTAAGAGGCGACCTGACCCTCGATGGAGCCCTCTACCTCAGACCAATGTCGGTACAAATGAGTTGAATATTTCTTCCTCCTTCTGAACTGCCCTCCATCACCGTCCCGAAATCCCACATGCCCTCATCATCTCCGTCCGCATCCACTGGCCGTGGCACCAACTTGCAGACTATAGTCGGTCACCGACTCCCAAACCCCGCCAAGCACGAACGACCTTGTAAACAAGTTCGCGCCATCATGAATCACAGTGCCCCAAATGAAGATGAAGGCACGCATAAGCGTTTCTGCGTCCTCGCGAGTGAACAGCTGGGCAAGCCCACTTCCAAGCTTGTTCACCGCGGAGGTCCCCGCCACGGCGTCGCCGTGTGTTCGTGGCCGCCATGTAGTAATGACACCGTTCCATTGACAGTTGCCGACACGTAGTCCCGTGTCGCCTCCTTTGCCGCCGCGTGCACCTTGACTGCAGGCAGCCGCAGCCGCACTCGTAACCGCAGCAGCCGTATTGGCATTGTCCCCCGCTCCGACCCGATACTCCCACCAGCGCTGCCTTGAAACGCCGTCCAATCCAACTCGCACACAACGCGCCGCCACCTGCGATCCCGCGCCTGCACGCCCGGCGCCAAGAACTCCATCTTCCGGGACAATTCCCCGCATAGCAAGACCGAATTGCTGTACACGGGAGGCGTCTCCTTGCCTGACAAAGGTGTCTGCACCGTCGGTGTCGCGGTGTGTGTGTGGGGGGGCGCTGCCCCTGCCGCATTATCACCACGTCTGAGACAGGACGCGGGCGCGTCGCACGCTTGACGGAAGTCTCAGCGCCTGACGCTTCCTCCTCCATCCCCATCTTCTCGATGTATTCATTATTTGTATCATTTCAATGTACAGTTCTGATCCTTTTTCCTCCAAGTAACACAAATGTTAGAAACTCGAAATTCTATGATACACTTGGTGCCTGTAGACTATGCTCCACGCCATTCACCACCAACGTCTCTATACGCGGCGCGCGGGTCCTCACCGCCTCAATCATCAGATTCGTGTTGTAGTTCTCATTGAATCCCACAAGCACCACCGTCCGCGCAGCCGGGAACGGCGTAAACCAAGCCGTCACCGACACGTAGTCCGCGAGCCGGAAGAACGCGCTGTTGGCCTCTTCAAACACCAGCTCGAGTGCGGAGACGTAGCGGAGCGCTGCGTCGTCGCTGAGATTCAAGTCCAGATCGACGGGCAGGCGTGGCAGGTTGGAGGGCACAGGCAGGACGACGGAAAGAGAGGACAGCGGTGCGAGGCGGGGTACGACGGAGCGAAGAGACGCTTCAGTGTATATGAGGTCCAGGCGCGTCATGTGGCTCAAAACGCGGACGCTTTGCAGCGTGTCTGCGTGCTCGAGCGCGTGGATCAGGTATGCTACCTGCGCGGCGGCGGCTGAGAGCGTGTGGAGGCGCGGGAGGTGGTCAGGGGGAGGCGTTCCTGCAGCGACGGAGTCGGTATGTTGTGCAGATGCAAGCTCGTCACACTGGGGTGGCGAGAGAGGAACCCATGCATGTGCGCTGGAGTGACTCTGCAGTTCATAGACAGATCGGAGAGGATGGGGATATCTGTATCGGAGAGTAACAAAGCCCAGATCTCGGTCGCAACATATGGGACGTCAATGGAGAGAGCAATGAGTGGGAAAGAGTTGAGGACGTCTATCGTCCACCCGCGACAATATGGGGAGAGAAGAACGTCACAGTGGATTCTAAATGCCGATAATTGTCCCTTGCGAATAGCGGCGGATGAGAGCGGCATGTTACGTGTTGGGAGGCTTCTTGTCAAAGATCTAGCAGCCCCACGGTCTCGTTTGAGACCCTGTCCGAAGAGACAGTATCAAGTGTCAAACTGGTGCAAGATTTCTCGAGCACCACGTTTAAAACTTGAACGAGGGTATCATGAAAGTACATCTCATGTATCCTGTCGTCATATGCGTTGAAAGATGGTCTACTGAACAAAAGATTGGCCGAATCTATACTCTCGAGCATAGAACAGAAGCGGCGAAGGCGGTGGAGGTCTTTCAACTGCGATCGTAGGTCAGAGAAAGTGCAGGATATATTATGTATCTTGCTAAGGAACAGAGAGGTGTTCAGAGCCGCCAGGATGTCGGTTTCACCGGGCCCGATGGCTATGCTGTAAGACTCGGTGGACGCGTCCCATTGCAGGACGCCTACACGTGAGAGATAGATGGGGAGCGCAAGAAAATGGAGACGGCGACAGAGGGTGGAGAGCGGATAGAGTGGGTACGGGTCGTCCAAGTGGGAGAATACAACCAGAAGGAAGCATTAGATCTGTACGATCACTTTCTGTTGATGCGGCCGCCCTCTGCCTCTCTATCAGTATTCAGTAACTTTCCCGCATCGCTGCTGCCCACCTTCGCAATCCCTCGCCTTGTCCAAAGAGTCGAATGGCTGCCCGGGAGTACTCGATGTCCCGGCCCTCTATTCTGCTTCGACGTTCGAATGCGATTTCGTTCTCTCGATCGGGTGACGTCCATGCTCGTGACGTGGCAGTTTGCCGCACGCACGTCGGCGTCACTCTTGCGATCTCCGTCGACTAGCGACATGTGCGCGTGTTTCCTGTGTCCCCGCGCCCGTCCCACCTTTAGCATGCCACTTGTAGCACCGGGCTCACGATCGCAGATGATCGCACCTTGGCGTCATCCGACTCCGACCCATCAGATCCATCCGCCTCGTTTCCCGCCTTCCACCATCTCAGACCTTAGCGGATCTACCAGGCGCTTGGTCCATCGCCCTCATCTGCACGATTCTGTGACTTCGACTCTGCTGCTATTCCGCCACCCTTCAATCTGTGCTGGCTCAGCGTCGCGACTCACTCTTCTCTGGGCCTATGCGGCTGCACTCTCGGGATCACCAGTACTATTCTCATCCCAACTTCACTCTCTGTCCAGGGACCATCATTATCGACCACAAGTGTGTTCTCGGGGCTGCGGCACATTGCCCTGACGTAGCAGCTCGTAGTCAGCCCGCCCTCCGCGAATCTTGCTGCCCAGCAACACGGTTACTCCTCTCTCGCCTCCGCCCGCCGTTGACGTCGCATGGTCGACACCCTACCATCTTCACTTGCGCCGGCCTCAGGACCCCAGTGGAGGTGTCTGACAATGAGCTCTTGCGTTCCCGGTGCCCCAGCGGCTACCGCAAGCTTCGTCGAACTCCTCGGATGCTCGGCCGATACAGATCGCAACCTCGAGCGCCACATAGACCGTTGTGTGGACTCTCCATCCTCATGACCCGCACTATCTACCTCTCTCCCTCCTACCCGCGGCCCAGTTCGTTCGGGGCGCGCGGGCGTTGACTGTTCCTTCAGTGGCCATTGGCGTCATACCCAGGTCCTCGTCCTCATCTGCGGGACGCCACAGCCTGGTCACCATGTAGTCTGTAGATGCCTATCCTTTCTGGGTCCACGGACTAGACGCTTCTGGGCCCGCAACAGAAAGTCGGAGGCAACGATATCGTCTGCATTCGGCGTGGGGAGACGTCGGTCACGATGTCTCCGACAACCTGGCGTTCTTGCCGAATGCAGAGCACGTTCCTCACCTACGCAGTCACTGGCCCTCGTTCATGATGTAGCGAACGGGCCGATGTCGTCGTGTTACGAATGCAAACGGCGCGGGTTCGACGATCGCCTAGCCAAGCCGTCCTCTCCTGCCGCCATACGGGCCCAGCTGCCATTTGCATCCGCCTTCGGGCGTGGCCGCCGGGACAGGTAGCAATACTCGCATACGCCCACGTCGACGCATTCCCTTCTCGTGGTCTCTCTGATTCGTCCAGAGCACATTCTATTCCTGCACACCCTCTTCTCCGATGTATCCCTCACACCTGTGTCGTAGTCGTACGGGATACCCGAAAGACGCTTTACTCTTTGCATCGGATACAGTTCTCTCGGTCCACATACTATGCAGTCCCTTCAAATTATATCTTTCTCATCATGATTCGCAGTCTTGTAGAAGGTTATGAAGCATTGTTATGTAGAGTACATAGTGTCAGAATCAGGAAAGCGAATTACGCTTGAGAGGAAGAAAAGTGACTACCAACAGGAGTAGTGCTCGTCCTGCGGGGCGCGTCTTGTGAAGAAACGTACGAGAACAGAACGCGAGGCCCAACTCGATCCGACCGTCGCCTGCCGCTGCATGGCATGCGTCGACACATGTACCAGCTCGGGCCAAGGCGACTGGTAGGCCACTGATGAGGGGCAGTGTGTATCCGCGGCTGTCGCCCCGCCTCCTCGAGCCACTGGCGCTCCTGACGCTTGTCCCAAACGCCTCCGTCCCCGTCTTCCCCGGCCACATATGCATTGTGTCTTCGCCCGCAGCAAGGAAGCCCCGGCCGCATAGCTCCTTCCTGGAGGCGGCAGCAACGAAATCGAGTCCCGTCGGCGTCAAGGCACACCCAGCGTCGGGTACACCAGACCTGTAGTCGAAGCTAGGCGAAGGCCCTCCGCGTACTCCTTCCCACATCGAACCCGATTCCAGATCTGCTCTTCCCCGCCGATCACGCTCCGCAATGGCCCGGACGTCCCTCACGGACATCCGGTGCTTTTCCGTGTGATGAGCCCACGGCCGTGTGGCTCTTCGGGCTTCTCTGTCCCGCGTCGCGTGCGCTATGGACGCACGCCGAGGTGCTTCATATTCATGCGTCGTCCCGGTCCTCGCCCCGTGCAAAATGTGCAGCTGCTAAGCGGACGAGACGCGCGGGTGGACTTGGCCTGCGCCTGTTGTATATCGGTCTTCGACACGCAGAGAACGAATCAGTTTCTGAATATCTGAAGATGGTCAGCCCAACAGCTCCAGGAAGAAGCATACGACGCACATGGCACGAGTCGCAGTTTGGATTTTTCGGGTCCTTCGGCGACAAGCAGCGGAGGCAGGCTCGGGACTCCTCGTTCTTTTGCGGCCATCAGTGAGCTGAGTTTTGAAAGCGCGCCTCGGGGCGGCGCAGGAGCTCCGCCCATGGCTAATGACGGCATTAAACCAGGCCGATGTCGTTCATGACCATGGCCAAGGAAACTCCGTCCCGATTCGGGTTGCCTAGAATGATAGCATGCAGACCCACCCCACTACGCAGCCTCGAACGCCCGCCTGAACCGCTCATACGTCGGCCGATCCACGATCGCAAACGCCACGTACTCGAACGAGCGGGCAAAGCGCGCCCCGGGCGCGCGCAGGAGGGAAGCCCAGATGGCAGCGACGACCCCGACGTCGTTCATGAACACCCCCGTGCCGAAGCTGCCGAGGACGAGCGTGCGCACGGCGCGCCGCTCGAAGAGGAAGAGGATGCGCGCCATGCGCTCGCGCATCGTGTTCGCGATGGCCGCCTCGTCGCCGGTGGTGCGACGCACGAGGTCGGCGTGCACGGCGGGGCTGGTGAGGACGTCGATGAGCATGGGAACGGCCATCGTGCCGTCGTCGGTGCGGAAGGCGACGACGTCGGGGGAGTACACCATTGCGTGTGTGTAGAAGCCGCCCGTGTCGGCGTTGGCGTCGGTGTGGAGGGCGTAGAACTGCTGCGCGGTCGGAGTCATGAGCGACGCGTAGAGCGTCGAGCTGCGCGCGAGGGACTCCTCCTGCGCGTTGGCGCCGTTGATGAACCCCCGCCGGGCTGCTCCGCTGACGCGAAGTTGAGCACGCCGATGGGGGATTTGCGGCCGACGACGGTGGCGGCGCGGCGGGCGGCGGCGAGGGTGGTTGTTTCGAGGAGCTCTATTACAGTGTTGGATGCAGCTGGGGGCTGAGGTGGCGCGGACTGCCACGTTGAGAGCAGGGAGTCGGGCTCGTAGTACGCTGTTCGGAGCATGGACTCGTTGAGTTTGCTGGTCAGGTCGTACACGGACCCTTGACGACGACCTTTCCCGAAGATATGGAGGCGAGGATCGTCTCTGCGATGTCGCGTAGGATGTCTCTGGCCGCCATGCAAGCAGTAGACTCGACCCAAGTAGGAGAGTTGATTCGATCAAAGCCGCCATCATGATGCGGTGCTAGCACAACCAAATATCGCATGTCCTCGCCGTCTCCAAAGCGCATCAAGCTGGAAGATGTCGTCGACGACTGCAGCATCTGCCTGCAGCCCGTCGTCGACCGCACACTCGTGCCGATCTGCTCGCACGAATTTTGCTTCGACTGCCTGCTCGTCTGGACCGCCCAATCTCGCCGCTGACCGCTGTGCTCCCAGGCCATCGGGCCCTTTCTAATACACAACATCCGCTCGCGGTGCGACTACCAGAAACACTTTCTCGCGCCACTACCTACCTCCCCGCGCCCGCAACCGCAACCGCAACCGCAACCCCGCAGAAGAATGTCCAGACCCCGAACCGACTGGGGCCGGCGCGAGCGCGCAGTCGACGCCATCGACCGCTTCGACCGCGCGCTGGCGAAACGGCGCTGGGTGTACGCCCACGGACTGTACGCCAAGCACGTCGCCTCCAACGCCTACACGCGCGACCGCCCGTACCCCACCCCCGCGCAGTTCGCCGCCTCGCCCGACCTCGTCGCGCGCACGACGGCCTTCCTGAGGCGCGAGCTGCAGGTGTGGGTTAATTTGGACGTCGAGGTGCGTTTTTTTTCGTACTTCTGCTTCTGCTTCGAGGGATGGACAAGGAATGCAGTTCCTCACGACGTTTACGCTCTCCATCGTGAAAACGCTCGACATCCGCTCCGCCGGCGCGTTCAAGCTCCTCGCAGAGTTCCTCGACCTCGACGCCGACCCTCTCGCCCCAGGTGGGAGCACCGCGGAGCACTTCGCTCACGGTGCGTCTTCTCTTCTCTTCTCTTTCTTTGTGCAAGTAAGCTAACATATGGGGACAGAGGTATACACATTCGTGCGCTCGCCGTATAAGGACCTGTTCGTCTACGACGAGGTCGTGCAGGTGCGTCTTTCTTTCTTTGTCTCCCCCCTTTTTCCATATCGCGACTGATCAGCACGATTTAATAGTACGACCAACCACCCGGCATCCCTCTCCCCTTTCCAAGCCATTCGGACCCCGCGGCGGCGGCGTCGACTGGGAGGTGGGCACCACGGAGTCGGAGTCGGAGTCGGAGTGCGAGCTCGCGCGGGCGAAGACGCAGAGACACGCGGTCTCCTCGTGAGGGCCGGGAGGGCGCCGAAGTCGGAGTCGGAGTCGACATCGGAGTCGGAGCGCGAGCCCGCGCGCGCGCGGACAGAGACACCACGAACGCGAACACGAAGAGCGACGAGCACAGAAGCGGGCTGGACGAGAACGAGATGCACGTGCCCATGCACGGTCCCCGTCCTCCCCTGCTCGCCGGAGCCAAAGTCAAAGCCGGCACCGACGCGAACGAACGGAATATCGACATCGAGACGGACGGCGGAGCAGAAGCAGAAGCAGAAGCAGAAGCAGAAGCAGAAGCAGAAGCAGAAGTCCGAGCCAGGACCAGCCTTGCTCGCGAACTCGAAGTCGAACTCGATCGGAGACTGACCATAGACATAGACATAGAGAGGACGACGAGATGGAAGTAGAAGTGGAGTCCTGCGATCCGAAGGACAAGGGCAAGGGCAAAGCGCGCGCAGTGTCGACGCCTCCTCCTCCTCTAATCTCCGGCCCGGAATTGGAATTGGAGTTGGAGCCGGGATCGCAACTGCAACTGCAAAATGCTGGCACGGCTGCGCGCGCGCTCCGGGAGCCGTCAAGTTCGTCTCGAGGACAGTTTAAATCGGAACGAGAGTCGGGACGCGACGAAACCAATGAACGACAACCAGAACCAGAACCCGGGCCAGCACGCGAGCCCACGCCGCGTCAGCAAGGGCTAACGCCCCTGCCCCGACTTTGTTGGCGTCCTGTCACCCAATGGCGCTCTGGGCTCACTCATGACCCCGCCCTCCTCCTCGTCTCCATCCCACCCTCAGCGCCGACGCCGACGATCCCGCACGTCCATCACTCTACGCTCTACGCGCGCAACCAGTCTCTCGCATTCGTCGGCACCGCCTTTTGCGTGCCACATGCCCTTCGCAGTGTGGACATGTGCAGCACCTGGTGCTCAAACACTATATATCTATGTATCTGGTACAATGTAGGCTATCACATCTGACGTCTTGGTGAATACATCCCAGCTGCTCTCTGCTGTGATCCTTGTGCACCCAAGGCCGCGGAAAATCTCACTCGCCAATTCATCAAACTCTGGAGTCACCCATCGAAGAAATGAATCCATATGTCCCACTTCCTCGGTGAGCGCATCTCGAAGTTCCGCGGTGACCTCTCTGGGGACCGGTATGCCACAGTGGCCCCAAATAACACAGGATTCTGCGGGAGCATGGCCAGACGGCATCTCTTTCTCAGGCTGAGCTCGAATTGTGTGTTGATTCCAGTACACACGGAACTCATCGAGCTCAGCCTGAACGAGCAGAGGGAAGATCCAATTGGAGGCGGAGGGGGAAGCACCTAAAGGAAACATATTAAGTGGGGTTTGATATCGGGGCGACTCAGGGAACCCTTAGCTCACCGTGAAATCATGAAACATATGTAAATCCACACGACTAAGTATGTAGTATGTACTGGTAGCTACAACTTGTTTCTGACTAATTTCCGATGATTTACAAGATGCCTACCATATGCATGTACAGTAACTGCTGATGTTCACTATCTATAGCTTTCTATGGTAAGTGTTGCCTCGAGGAAACCTCGAGGCTTCCCAACATTTACTGGTTATTTGCGGGGTCCGGCAATCAAAAATTTCCGGGCACCGTAAATCATCGGTAAGTGGTTGATTTCCGGTGTCATTTGCGAGGTCCGTAAATAATCAGTAAATAATCGGAAAGTATTTTATTTCCGGGTGATTTACGGGACATTTACGGGCACCGGAATTAGTAACTTGTCTCAAGTGATAGATACATTGACGACAGTGGGGAGGACGCTGGACACGGTGGCAGCACCGGAGCGAGAGAAGGAGGTGAATGAGCTGGTCGAGAGCGAGAAGGAGACGCTCGACTGGCCCTTCACAACGCCAGCCAACGCAAGAACGGCGGCGACGCCTGCCAACCGAGGAACCACATAGTGGGAGGATGAACGAAGTGGAGCTAGGAAACCTCGGGCTCTATATACCGTATGATACCAGATGGGAGGGCTAAGCGAAAGCGGAGCCACCCTGACTCTGACTGTAAGTTCAGCGACTCCCATTTCTGCCAACACCCTCATTGCCATCACTGCCGTTTGTAGCAAAGAAAGGATGTGACAACAACTCCTTCGCCGATGGACGGTCACCCGGGTGCACCCGGAGCATGTCCGTCAAAAGACTCTCAAGCGGTGCGGACTCGATCCCGTAAACTTTGAGAATGCTGTTGAGAGACTCGTTATGCTCACGGCCAATAGATACAAAGAGGCCACCATGGGCGCGGAAGAACACATTGAAATGCCGCCCCTTGGAGAATAAGGAGTCTCGCAGGCGCTCGACCTCGGTGTCCTCGTGCACGAATGTGGCGTAGATCCGTGCGAGGTGGTATTGCTCTGCTGTATATTGTGCGGTTCCAGACGGGCGGAACAAGCGCCGAGCCGTTGCCAGCTCAAAAACCATGCACCCCAGATTCCAGATGTCGGCCTTCGTATCCCATGCACACCCGACTATGACCTCGGGACAGCGCAGCGCAGGCGGCTGCACCTGGCGGTTGGGAAAGCGAGACAGCTCGCTGAGCGGCATTCCGGAGCCATAGTCGGCGAGTGTGAAATCGTCACTGTCGCCGTTGGTAGTTCCAGAGACGTGAAGCCGGCGAAGAATGTTATCGTGCTTGATGTCTGTATGAACCACCTGACATTCGTCATGCAGCGTCTGCAGCGCCTGAAGCATCTGGAACGTGATGGTCTTGACGAGGGGGAGGGGAAGCTGGCGGCGGGCCTCGGGCGGGCACAGAGTGAGTCATGCAGCAGCGACACGCCAAGCAGCTCCGTGACGAGACATTGGTACGACCGCCATCGGGGTTTTGCACCGCAAACGAATCGGAAGAGGTCAACAGATGGCGTCGCCCGGGGAGTGTGTCTGGGAGCCGAGATATCCGTTGGGCAATCTCGAGCTCGAACGCCTCATCGCCTTGTATTGCAGTCATTTCGGAGGTGAAGATTTTAATCGCGACGTCGCAGTTGCGCTCTCGATCGTGAGCATGCCATACTGCGGATTGCTGGCCCTTCCCAGCAAGTGGTTGATTTCATAGCGGCCTTGGAGAACATTTGGGGGCACATAGTGAGCAGGAACGGCCGCGGCCGCCGGAGTTAGGATTCCGAAGCGGGTTGCGAGAATAAACGCTAT
>QVIE01002848.1:0-11765 GCA_013387415.1 Panellus pusillus | reverse complement strand
CCTTCACTCTGTCTCACCCTAGCCCTGACCACACTCAATGCTCAAGAAACCTGACATCCACAGTGCACAGTAGTGTTGCCACGGCTCGGCTATGGTTGGATCAGCTCGCCTTTTGATGGCTCTAGAGTCATCACATCAAAAAGCTGAGCCAAGCCATTTGTACAAAAATAGCCGCAGCTCCGATTAGCTCCGGACCTTGGGAGCCCTGCTGCGCTCAGGCGCTGCCTCAGGGCTGCATAAACGGAGATTGAAGCTTATTTTTGGTGAGCTTTTTATAGCTATCATAGTCACAGATTAAGCAGAATGGAGTCACAACTAGCCATGGCTTAGCCGTGAGCTAGGCCGCTAAAGCCACCATGTCAACGGCTGGCTGTGCTCAGCTAATTTTTGCTTAGCTCGATGGCTAGCCAGAGCCTAGTGATGTTGGCGATGCCTGTCGCGCTGGTTCTACTGAACCCAGCGCTGGGTGCATTGACCCATTCCCTCAGGCTTTTGACTACAATTGTGACAGCCATTCCTGCAAAAACGGCCGTCAACGGTGATGGGTGGTATAAACAAGCTCCAAACCATTGACATAGTTGTTTTAGCTCTTGCCAATGAAATAGTTGTTTTAGCTCTTGCCAATGACATTTTGAGTCTTTGACACAGAAAACACCTAAACAAGTCTCAACAATTTGAGTTTGGGTCACCGTGCAGTATACAGGTAAGACTGATCTCCTCAGAAGCTACTCTTCTTCTTAGAAGTGTATTAGACCAACTTTGAACTGTTTGGTTCTCTGATTGGTAGGCTTTTCGTCACAAAGGACACGAATGAACGATATATTGGATTTTTGTATTTAGTTTTCCTTGGAAAGGATTCCTCAGAAAGGTTTTTGAAGCATCCAAGGGGCGAAACCTGGCAAACCTCAGTAGAAACACCCAGGGGTTTAACCCAGTGTACTTCTAATTACAATTTACAACCCTGATACAACATGGAGAGGAACTGTGCTACGGCGAACCATTCAGAGAATTGACCCAAGTTGAACCAGAGCTCAGCCTCCAGGTACCTTTTGGTAAAGCTTAATTGAAGGTGGCCTCAATTGACTCATGCACACAACTTCATGTCCACTTTGGTTGCGCCAACAAAATTGCTTTATTCACACTGAAATTTTCGGACTATATGTCTGATAGGAAGCCTACACACCCAGAGTAAATCCAGGTAGATTCCACCTGCCGGCAATGTGTGATCTACATAGAATTTCCGGCTCGACACAACATGTAAGGTAGCTGGAAGCCAGGGTTTCGGTCTAATGGATCCCATCTGGATCCAGCTGGACCTGGCACCAGCTGGACAAGTCTGCCGGCACACAGCTGGCTCCCTACCTGCTGCCGAGCTATCTACTCAGCTAGTATACCGCATGCTGTACGGCTCGAAATCAGACTCACACTTGGTTGGATTATGCCTGTCGCGATGCCCGGCATGCAGGTACCAATCTGGCTGTCATCCAGACGAAAAATCGCCCGCTGTACTGCAAACTGTACGGCTCGAAACCAGAAGGATACCTGTATGAATCCGGCCTGCCGCGATGGTCGGCATGCATGTAACAATCTGGCTCTCGTCCAGGTCATAAATTCAGTATGAGCTACCTGGAGCTATACATGGAAACCAGATTCGTGTTATTACAGTTTCTGCCGCCCAATACAGATCGTATAGATAGATAAAAATTGGATGATATTCCCCGAGAATGATATCCAGCCATTAGTACGCATCATGCCTGGCAATCAGTCACTCCACACCCTGTTCCGCATCTGCATCCCCACCCGCTCCTGCACCCGCACCGGAACCCGATTCCTCTTCTTCCTCGGCCGTCGTGCTTGCAGAAACAGCAATCCCGCGATTGCGGGCTTCGATCGTATCATCAACGTCGGCTTGATAAGAAATGACCGACGCGTCAGTCGCGCTATTGACGTCGGGGATTTCCTCCTTTGGGTCTCCACCGTGTCTCTGGCGATCGCGCTCGAGGATCTTGTTGAAAACTCTAATGTTAGGCAATGAGAATATAGCAGCACCCGAAAAAATGTGGAGAACATACCTCGCAACGCGTTTTGCGATTTCCGTTGGATCTTCCGTGTCCTCGCGAGCCTTGGTGCGGATCGACTGCAAATCTTGGTCAACCAGCTCCCACAGACCTTTCCCTTGTTGTCGGGTTCGGATATTCCGTTGAGCATCTTAACATGCCATTTGCGCTGAAAGAAATGGACGGCCGAGTAATGACGAGAAGAAAGAACCACGTACCATTAGTGCTACGCGCGCGCAAAGTGGCGCTGTAATCGGAATAGAGATGGCCTTCCCCCCGGAAAGCTTTTGCACGATGGTCTTTGTGAGCTGGTAGATTGTGGTGTGGGTGGTGTAGTCGGGGCGCAGGGACAGGGTTGTGTTCTTGGACTTGGGCTTTTCGACAGACTTTGCGATCTATGTTATACTCATCAGTACATGAATCGAAGCCGAACAATATCACGCACCTCCTTTTTGATGGTCGAGCGCGACTGCGTGAATACATCGCCGATGAACTTTTGAACAGTATCCATAGCAGCCTTGTCGTGTTCGGTGCCGACCACAAAATTCCCCCAGCGGTGACGCGTCAACAACGTCTGAGAATTGGTCAGTACGATTCGAAGATGCAACAGTGACTCACCTGGACATCACTCTTTGCCGCTTCACCCTTGTACTGTGAGAGATTAGCGGAGCATAGTGTTGCATTGACCGCGCGGGTGAGATTAGTCTTGAGATCAGAGTTGATCTCGAACTTGGGTTTAGCGGCTTGGAACTTGGCGAAATGATTCTCGGTTGCCTTGATGTTGACGAAGAGCTTTGCAAGCTGAATGGGAACCGGGTCACTAAGAAACTCTCGACCTCGGCTACCTGCTCGGGACGAAGGCGCTTTCGGGTGGCGTAAGCGCTGATCGTCTGGAGATGGTTGCCGTTCGTCCGAACAGCAAGGGTGAGCGCATCAGCGGAAGGAGGGGCGTCGCAATCGAGGCCAGCGGCATCTGCAGTGCGTTTTCGAGCAGGTGAGGTGACAGGGGTGGCGGTTGACATGAGTTGTAGATAGTCATCGTCGTCGTCGTCGAACAAAGGGGAGCTGCGACCGGAAGACGAAGGCATGGTGAAGGTGGCGGAGGTTTGGATGAGAGTTGCATGCTGTGACTCTTATATACATCACACAATGAACAAAGGACTGTTCGACTGATCGCGAACAACCTCCCTCGTCTCTTACCGAAATTGGATTCATCTGTCTTGACCTCCATTTTCCAAAATGCCTCCGAAGCGTACCCTGCCCGATTGTAAGCTGATGCATAGAATACGAGATGTTGTTGACTTACCCAGTATTGCACAAGGTTATGAGGAGAGAGCATCGGACAAAAAAGTGCGATGCACAGTGTGTACGAATGCCAATTGGGCGACATACGCCAAAGTACACATCACAGCCCACGTTGATTCAGTAAAGCACAGGCAAGCCGTTGACGCAGCAGCAATTCGACGAGCAGGCAGAGCAGATATCGAGCAGCGGTTGGCCAGTGTCCCATCCGAGGCCACGCAACAGCCGCTGGGTGCAGCTATGACCCTGACAAACCTTAATCTCCCGTTGTTTCGACCAGCTGCACAGGATATCATTCCACAAGAAGAGAATGACTTATGGCAAAACTTCGACAAGTATGAGGCGGGCTTCAGCGCTGGCGAAGACTTATCCGACACAGCCGAGCAGCGCAGACTTGAGCGGGAGATGGATGCGATGGGTATTTGGAATGCTGTCGAGGTGGGCCGGCAACTGGATGGTCATTTGGATGGAGGAACAAACCCGGCCGCGGAGGATAACGCCCTCCTGGAAGAGTTATTGCAAGGTACGCAGCGTGCCAGCGCACTGATGACGGATCACTGGAAGCACGGTCATCTGATTAATAATACCCTAGCACTGGATTCGGACCCGTTTGACGCGACGCTCACGCAGTTGGACTCTGTCAAGTCCGCAGAATGGTATCCTTACCCTCGAAAACAGTTTGTATCTTTGCCAAGTATGATGAAGGGAAGGTTTCTAACACATTTGATACAGATGCTCCTCCTCGATATTTGTGACAATCTGCCGCGACTCCCTGTCTCCGAAGCGCTGATGCGCACCTTCATCTGGGTTCTAAGAGAGTGCGGTGCGAAGGATGTCCCTTCTCTCGATGCACTTCGCAAAACACAGAAAATTCTTCGCAGTCAGTGTGGTGTTCCGACAATCCCATGCACATCAGCTCAAGGGAAAAACTTCTGTATCAACGATCCCACCGCTATTATTCGCATGGTGCGTATCCCACTATTTAATTCACATTCCGTTTGAGGACATGCAACAGGAGTGTGCAAACCCTGAGATCCGTTCCCACTTCCATCTCTATCCTGAAATCAATACGAACGGCTTGGTTTCCGAAATCTGGCACGGCGACAAGTTCTGTAAGGAGCTTGACCCCAACCTTCTCACGCCAATGTTCGACGCCGGGAACGGTGTACATTATTACATCAACGAAGTCGCGTTGCTCAAAGACGGCCGTTTCGTGATTCCATTGCGGTGGATCAAAGTCGACAAGATCATGCATGCCGACGTGTCTCTCGTTGAAGCTGACGAAGAGGTATGCAATCTGGGTTTTGCTTCAAGTATCATTGTTCTCATTCTGATATTTTAAGGGGTTCTCTCGAGTACAACAAGAAAAGTTTTGCGTCTCGGCATCTCTTCTCGTGCGTAATTTTCTGGACCTGGAATTCGAGAAGCGAGTTCCCGTCTGGGCAGAGGATGCAATTCAGAAGGGATACCCAGCGCGCATGCCCAATCCCCAGCGCGCTATCGCTAAGGGTGACCCTTTCTACACAATTCCGCTTGACTATTTCTCCGACGACGTCTCTGGGAACCGCTCAAAGTCATGGAATAAGCACTACAACGCTTACATCACAAACCGTGCTCTTCCTCGAGAACTCCTTCACCACGAGTTCAATATTCATTTCGTCTCAACTTCCCAACACGCCAGCGTAGCAGAACAGTACAAAGAGTTCAAGAACATCATTCAGTGAGTTCTCATCAGTGCATCAACCGATCGTCGGCTCAATTTCTACAGAAAAACAGAGACAGATCCGATTCGAGCACCGGACAAAACTAGCTCAACCGGCCAATCGTGTTATCGGCTTATTGCAAACACAGATCCCTCAGACAACCCGATGCAAGCTGAGATATGTAGCTGCATGAACGCGCCAGCTAATCACTCGTGTCGTAAATGCATGGCCGGTGGCACCCAAGAGTACAAGACGTCGAACACGGGATATCACGCGATGTTTTTGGTCTGCTCAGCCTCCTCCGAGTCATTGTTGATTCATTTTCTGATGTTCACCCTATAGCCCGGAGAACCTCGGACACTGCAGATGGTGTTCGAGACTGTTCGAAAACAAGTCCACTTGGCTTGCGAGGGTAATGAGGCCGACTTGAAAAAGCTATACACGGCAACCGGAATCAAAGACAAGTACACCGAGTACTGGATCAAGGATATCTTATCACAGTTCGGTAAGGCGGTGGCGGAAGGGCAGGAACCGGAGGTTGTAAGCGAGGGCTTAAAGCAATGGGTGAAAGACCATACAGATGATATATTCAGCGCTTTTCTGACCACCGACGGTGTGTGCTTCTCTTGTTCCGACCACTGATCATGTTCTGAAACAATTTCCTTCAGGCTTCGACCCTTCGCGGGACACGCCTATTGAATTGCTGCACACAATCCTCCTCGGAGTCCTTAAGTATCTTTGGCACAGCACGCACACGTCTTGGACCGCTGACCAAAAGAAATTATTCGAAGTTCGACTGCAGGCCACGGATCCCTCGGGACTTTCTATTGACGGGATTCGTGCGAACTATATCGTACACTACGCAAACTCACTTATTGGGAGGCAGTTCAAGACCTTGCTTCAAGCCACCGTCTTCCACGTACATGATTTGGTGGACGACAACCGTTTTCAAGCATGGAAAGCGATTGGGGACCTGGGAGCGTTGCTATGGGTTCCGGAAATTGACGACATGGAGGTCTATTGTGTACGTTAATCGCTTCCGAGGTTTAGTGGGATTTGATTCAATTCTCAGAGCGATCTGCATGTTGCTATCGGGAATTTCCTTGACTCGTTTGCCGAGATAGATCCGAGCAAGATGATAACCAAGGTCAAGACGCACTTGCTCCCACATGCCCCGGCCGATGTCCGAATGTTTGGGCCGCTGCTCGGAGCCATCACAGAATCCTTCGAGTCCTTCAACGCCATATTTCGCGGTGCATCTATCTTATCGAACCATCGGGCTCCCAGTCGCGACATAGCGATTCAGCTCGCTGAGCAAGAGGGCGTCAAACATCGTGTTGCCGGCGGGCAATGGCCGATAAAAGGTGCCGATGGAGAAGTGACTTGGACGCAGTGCGGACCTTCCGCCCGTCAGTTACTGAAAGAACACCCCATACTGCAGCGTTTGCTAGGCTGCAAAGATCTTGTATCACTTCGACCAGGTACATTTTTTAACCTCGAACGATCTCTGTTTGACAGTCGTTTACTAATAGGTATGGTGAAACTCGCACCCATCCGCGCAATCAAAGGGCAGCGTGGTCGACCTCCTCGCAAAATTATTACTCTGCGCTCAACACCGGCATCACTTGCTTTCAATGCTGGAGGCCAAGATCTCGACACTGAGTGGTACCAATGCCACTCCGTTGTTTCACAGTCCCAAGAGGTGTGCGGAATCGGCTCATGGATTATTTCCAGCAGTCCCGTTCCCAATGAGAATGCTGCAACGGGAAAGATTGTCGGAATTCTACAGAAAACTGACTCGACGCAGGCAATCATCATCCTCGAGCAATACGCTGTTCAGCCGGGACGTCATAAGATATTCAACGTGCCATTCCTTTCCCCCCGTCGTCGAGAGGAGAAGGTGTTTTTGATCTTGAAACCCGAGGTAATTCATCATTCCCCTCTTGGTTTAGTATTCATGTGGTTTACGACAGGAGATCAAGTTTAGCTTCAATGTGCAACATGACTGTTCCGGTGGCACATGTCTGGCGTCCGGTAAACGGCCGGTGCTTCAAGACCGTCGCACATGCCAAATCGAAGAGTCATTCATTGAACACGACCCGCGGGTTTCGAATTACATCATCAATACCGCATCCCTCCACAACCCGCATCTCCTTCGGCGCACGCTTCCCTCTACATTGACAAAACCCGTACCTCTGTGGGAAGATCGGGAACTGCTGCACCGGAAGCAGGCGGAGAGGCTTCAAGGCAACAAGGAAGCTCGCAGAATCAAGAACAGTGCTGCGGTGCAGGCCAGAAAAGCTGCCAAAGCAGCCGCGCAGCCTGGTCAGCCAGGGATCGAACCTGTGCCACCAAAGTCGAGGACCTCATCCGGTAAGAAGCCCGCCAAGAAGCGGCAACGTAATCCCGTGGATGAAGAAGAAGAACCGGGTCCTTCGAAGAGGCGCAGAGTCGTTCAGCGGATGCGAGATGAAGAAGAAAGCGACTCGGAGGATGGGAGCGGCACGGATTCCGGGTCAGACAGTGGATCTACCGAGGACGAGTCAATGTCCATACCACAGGAGCCTCGAGCTAATCGGCGTCCGGGTCTCCGCGTAGAGTTACCTAGGGTAAATTATCGGGTTTAAATGACGAATTTTCCAATCTGCTCGCCTCGACACCTGAACATGGATATTTTGGCAATGTCTACCCGGATGTACAGACGTGTACTATATGGTGGGCCAGCTGTAAACCGGCAGAAAACCTTGCCTGGAATCCAGCTCTCTACCAGGCTGCTTCTAGCTGGCGTGTTCAGCAGAATATCCGGCTGGATTCCAACAGGTGTCCACATTGAAGCTAGGCTGACGATCTACCTGGGGCCGGCCGGAAAGGTCAGCTGGAATCAATATGGCGACCATTTGGGTGTGTAATCGAAAGAAGTAGTTGATTGAAAGAAATGAATTTTCCTTAAAGTTGATCTTTCTACCTGACTTGAAGGGGTACTTATATAAAGAACTCCTTTTGGAAAGCCTTTCAACTCGGCTAAAAGAATGTGTCTTTCTACCCAGTTGAAAGGCTTTCTGAAAGGATATATTTATACATAGCTTTTGATCCAGCTGAAAGAATGCCTTTTAACAGAAAAGAGAAAGAACTTCTTTATCTACGCCTTTCTGTGCAGTGGTTGACTTTCCATAACGATAAAAAATGTTTGAGGATTATAATACATGGTTTTGCCGACATGCCGAGGCACCTGTCAGGACCCATCAGTCGTATTTGTTAATTTCAGCGTCTTGGACCCTCTCATAAAATATGAATCTATCGGAGGGTACCCCCCCCCCCTCTACAGATTAATCCAAAATTCGGATATCTCGTGGGAACGCATTCGGCGGCGCTCATGACCACTTTGGGCCGCATGTCACGCCGGTGACATTGTCATGACGCAGACCATCCAGGTGCCCTCCTCGTCGCTCGCAACAAGAAAGCATGTCTGACTCCGGTCTCCCCGACAGTCCTTGGATTCAGGTGAGCTCTCCAACCTACTGGTCGCTGTGAGCCTAATGAAGGAAAATTCAATACAGCTGGACCCTGGCTCGGGTGTCTGCATCGATGACCTTCCCGACGATACCATCCCAACGAAAGCTTAAGTGCTTGTTGGTCTTTATGACAACCGCTCTTGCAAGAGTCCATAAAATGCATGTCCTCGAGGTGTGTCTCTTCGTTCGAGTTCCTCTATTCTCGTTCGCTCACTCTCGTTAATTCTCTTTCTCTCGCACAAGATGTCCGATCCCGCTGCGCCGCCATTCACTCAGCCAATGCCTTCACTCAAATTCGACTCGGATGGTCACGCTTGGTTGCAATACCCGGGCGGAGCTTGGTCTAAGGTAGTGAGTGCCGAACTCTCCACTTTTTCTCCGAGTGCAGGGGTAAATCTTCATTATTAGCAGCAGCCTGAGTCTCAACAAGCCCCGGCACCGTTTGGCCTCAATGCCCTTGCTCCGGTACGTCCTGGACATAATATCTGGCCCAGCACTGAAAAAAATCACAGCCTGCTCCGTCCATGCCCACCGGACCCACTCACAACGGCCTTTCCCATCCCTCTACGGCTTTTTTCAATCCACCCATCGACCCCGTCTTGCTCCCGCCGCTTCCGATCGACGACGACGACGATCTCCCTGATCCCGCAACAATTGCGAAGTCCCTTGGCCTCAAGCCGGCAACCAAGGTTGCTGGTGTTCGCCAGAAAACCAGGGACAAAAAAGGCAAGAAGCGCGAGCGTTCCGTGGACTCGGACGGCGACGATGGTCACGCTCGCAAACGGGGCCGTCCCAAGGGGCTCCGAACTGGAAGCCGGACGAGATCGAGAAGCTTCTCGACTTCATCGAGGAGCGCCTTCCGCTTGGCCAGAAAGGTTGGAGGGAGGTTTCGGACAAGTATCAGAGATGGTCGGAGCGTACGAAGCGGCCTGAGCGTGACCAGAAGGCAATCGAGACCAAGTATCGAGCGGTGGGCAATCTCTACTTCTCCTCGTACTTCCCACCCTCATTCTTTGGGTGTAGATTCTCAAGCTCAAGAAACCTACCGGCGACGCACACTGCCCCCCGCACATCAAGCGGGCTCACCGCGTTGAGGGCATGATCAATAACCATGCCGGTACCCGAGACCTCAGCGACGACGACATGGCTGACGACATCGATGCCGGCGCTGAGGACGACAACTCAGACAACAGTGTCGAGGTCCTCGACAAACCAGCCATACACACTGCCGTTGCGCGCCGTGCCCCTACTCCCCCCTTCGCGGTCGTCGAACCCGCACCAATGTTCCCGAGCTCGTCAACAAGCTCTCCGATGCCTTTGACCCAGCTGCTCTCAAGTCTCGCGATGCTGATCGCGCCGAGCGTTCATTCCAAACAACGCACATGTTCACCCTTTCCCAACAACTTCGCGATGCACAGGCCGCCAATGACAGTCTTCGCAGTCAGATGATGGCATTGCAGACCCAGGTGCACGAGGCTGAGCGTCTTCGTGATCGTGCCGAATTCAGACTGGAGCTTCTGCGTGGTGGGGATCACTTCGGAAACTCCGCGCATCATCGGGTCGCCGTCCGACTGTTCGATACGAAGAGCACGTCAATGGCAAGATTCGCTGTGAGACAGTTTTTCCGGATGGTGGAGCAGTGACTGAATGGTTCCCAGCCCCCAGTGACGACTCTGATAAGGAGAACCAGGACCCGAGCTCTTCATCATCTCATGCACGCTCTGCCCGATCTTCTTCTCCTTCCACTCTGCTTTTGACAGAGTTTCCGAGCGCATTCAACCCCTCTTCGGCAGACGACAGCGTGGCGCAGTAGACATGGACATCTTTTCTTTACGCATACCCACACTCTCTTGCAAGTTCTGATACTAATTGCTCGTACGATCCTAGTATACAACTAACTACCTTTGTTCTAAGTTCCCGGTGTCTACGTAGTTATCTAATACAGTACTTGTGCTGTTCAGTCAAAGATGGCAATGTGTGAAAGCGAGCGACTCGATCCGAACGCCGCTGCTCTGCAAACAACATGTTCTCGAAATCAACCCAGACCGCCTCCTCCTCGTGGCTCTGCTTCCACAGTGGCATGTAGACATTCCGAATCTGGTTGATGCCTACCAATTGCGCGCGTACGTTGTTCAGGCGAACACAGATTTCAAGAAGATCTCCACGCTCCTTTTGCCGATTGATCTCGAGTGGAATTCGGAGGCGCCCAAACGATCCCTGCAAACCGCGCATTCCCCACTCGGCTGTCTGACGGTACGACAATAGCTCGCGGTCAAATGCGACCCGCTCCTGGATCTCGTCGAACGTGCCGCGCATCTTTTGGCCGCTCTTGATGGGTGCTCGGATCTTCCCTTCAATCTGCTTTGCACCGCGAGGAAAAGCCGTGTCGGCAACAAGATAGAAGTCATCTGGTGTTCGTGTGAGGAGTTTTGCATAGATAGTTTGGGCAAGGCGCGAGTCATGCCAGCTCCCTGGTGCATTGACCTTGGCAGCAATGATGGTCCCTAGTGTGTTTGAGTTGAAGTGTGTACGACAGTGCAAGACGACACGCCAACCTTTCGGGGAGAAAACCAGCACAGAACTGACAAAATGCTCACAGAGCCACCCGTTGTACGTTGCATTTTCGATTTCTTCATCTTCAGAGGTCTGACAGGCTAGATTGAGTCCGTCGACACTACCGAAGGCACCCGTCAGCGGGGATGACGCTCAACGATCAGTTTGTTGTATGCCAAGAAATCAGCATGCTGTTCGGGCCACAGGATGGCAGCATCTGGCATCTGGCGGAGAACAGTGAGAAGCAGTGGGAGTCCGAATGTGATGTAACGTGAGATGGTACTGGGGATCAGAGCGAAGATCTGTTGGAGACTGATCTCGCGCATTGTCGAGTTAAGGTAGTGGAGTAGTAGGCCTAGGGCTCCAGAGGCATCAAGGACCGTGCACCGGGACGTGTTTGCCCAGTGCCAAGCGCGTCGTGACGGGGAATTGGAGTAGTAGTCCACGCCGTCTCGAAGCCGGCATGCAAGATCTTGTGGAAGGTCACGACGTCAAAGCCCATAGTCGTGATGTAGGCACGATCGCTTTGACTCCTATAGAGGATCTGCCAAGCCGTAGCGCCCCGGGATCGCGAAAAAAGCTGTGGTCGACACAAGTACAATCGGCTTGGCTTTCGTCGTTCCATCCGCAATCGATGC
>QVIE01003291.1:0-23572 GCA_013387415.1 Panellus pusillus | reverse complement strand
CCGTGCGGTCTCTCCCGGGCAGAAAGGAAGGAAGAAGCGGATAGTGAGATGAGCAAATCAGGAACGACCCAAGGTACCGTCAAGAAGTTCTTCTGCGATTCCCGAGCGTGCCGATTTCTGCTGATTCTCATGTTAGTCGTGGCGCGGTGATACGCCGGCTCGAATCACGGCCCGGAGAGGACGAGTGCCGAGCCGACACGCTGATTTTGGCTCGGCGTGCGCTGCCATACTAGTTCAACCGTGGCGTGGATAAATCGGAGCCCACGCCTCGAACATCTCAGTTTGTGAACTTATAACTAAAAGAATCACTTGTTGAAGCCAGAACGACAGATGTTCGACGCCACGTCTGTTATTTAGATGTGTATACTGTCATTCACAGCTTAGGACAGCTACAAAGAACTCAAGTATTGTGTTGAAAAAGTATAGATGGGGGGACGATAAAAAGACCATCTTTCTCTTACATTATCAGTTCGGGGAACTCAAAATACTCCGCTGTGATTCAGTAAGTACTACTGCAGTTCCACAGCTCCCGCACTGCAGAACCTTGCAGAACATTCTTTTCTTCCTTCGATCTTTACGGCGTACGCCCGATGTCAATGACTCAATGTCGATTCGGAGAAGCACGCGGATGGTCGGCGTATGAATAGCAGGTCACTGATCCGGACGGTGGAGAAGTTCAAGCAGCATGCCAGCAAACCGAAAAAAGCTGACGAATCCGACGTAAGGGAAATTCCGCAGTCTCTACTCTCAAGGTGGAACGAGTCATGGATGTGACGTCAAAGTTCGGAGTCGCCCAAGCCTGGCTGCCCTTTGAGGCTTGAGCAGAATGTTTTCTGAGCAGATGCCGGCAGTCGGCAGTGAGCACCGAATCTGGAAATATTTGATCCCCATCAAGCGATCACTATCACCAATTGATGTCCACACCGCCCACGGCGGTTGCTGCTTCTCACTGTCAGCTCTCACTGCTTCCCTGAACGTGGATATCCATCTTCCCTCCCGCCGCCCGCCGACGCTCACTTACCCTTCATTCACAACCGCCCGTGCTAGACCATGGGCTGCGTATCCAGCACCCCTGAAGATGCGGAGGCCCGCGCCCGCAGCGACGCCATCGAGGCTGGTCTCAAGCGGGACAAGCAGCTTCTCAAAAACGAAGTCAAGATGCTTCTCCTCGGCGCTGGCGAGTCGGGCAAGTCGACGGTGCTGAAGCAGTTCAGGCTGATACATATCGGGGGGTACACCGACAACGAGCGAGAGGCGTATCGGGAGATTGTGTATTCGAATACGGCGCAGAGTATGCGGTGCGTGGCGTGCTTGGTTACATCTTCGCCCTTCCTCTGATTACCGCCCAGGGCTATCCTCGAAGCGCTGGGAGACCTCGATATTTCGCTGCAGCCACAAAACGAGCAGCACCGCGCAATTGTCTTTTCGTTCCCATCCCAAATCGAGGAAGACGTCCTGCCTTGGGAGCTGGCAGACGCGTTCAAGGCGTTATGGCGCGGTGAGCTGCCACTGTCCTCTCAGATTCACCCACAAGGAACTTACTTGTCTTCTTCCGCGTCCTCGCAGATCCCGGCGTGCAAGAAGCCGTCAGCCGCGCGCGCGAATTCCAGCTTAACGACTCCGCGGTGTACTACTTCAACTCGCTCGACAGGATGGCAGCGCAGGGATACCTGCCTACCGACCAGGACATCCTCAGGTCCCGCGTGAAGACAACGGGCATCACCGAGACGATATTCAAAGTGCGTCGCCTGCTTCTCTCAGTTGATTGACGTACTTCATTACTTACTCGATCTTGGGCGCCCAGATCGGCGAGCTGACATACAAGCTCTTCGACGTCGGTGGGCAGCGATCGGAGCGACGGAAATGGATCCACTGCTTCGAAAATGTCACCGCTCTGGTGTTCCTCGTCAGTCTGAGCGAGTACGACCAGAAGTTGTATGAAGATGAGAGCGTGGTGCGTGCTTGAAATTACAACCTCCCTCCTTTCCACTGCCTCACGACTCACGCAGAACCGCATGCAAGAAGCGCTGACGCTCTTCGAATCCATCGTCAACTCGCGGTGGTTCATCCAAACGAGCATCATACTGTTCCTCAACAAAATCGACTTGTTCGCTGAGAAGTTGAGTCGGAGTCCGCTGGTGCGTCTTCCCCTCTCTTGCTTTCTTTCTCTCGTTGGGTATGGCATGGCTCGACGAGCCTCTTCCGCGGTCTTTGTCTCCGTTTTTCCTTCTCGAAGCCGAACTCTACGTCGCCTGTCATACTTCAATTCTTCTTTCTTCATCGAACCGCTTGTCTTTCTGTGCAGACGAAACACTCTGCCTACCCATTCTTCGGCGCTTCTCCCACTCGTCTTTCACCACCTACTTATTCCTCCTTCCGCAGGGCGACTACTTCCCGGACTACATCGGCGGCGCATCGTACGACGCCGCATGCGATTACCTCCTTCAAAAATTCGTCAATCTGAATCACCGGATGGAGACGAAGCAGATATATGCACATTATACGTGTGCGACGGATACGAAGCAGATCAAGTGTGCGTCTTTGTTTTCTTGCCTGTTCCCGTTCTTTTCGTACAGTTTCTATTTCGGGAGAGTTTCTTTGAGATCCCACGAAACGTCCTTTGCATACGAAATGAGAGCTGAGACCTGACACTTGACTGACACGCCTTATGTTTTGACAGTCGTGTTGAACGCGGTGCAGGATATCTTGCTACAGATTCATCTGCGCGAATCGGGGTTGCTTTGATCAGATGCAGATCGGGGCGAGTGAAGGTGAGTTTTTTTTTGTTCTTTGTCCACAAGCGTCGTGTCGATCCTCTGCCGAAGTAGCATCGTACGGACAGACGGATAGTGCCAGGCCCCATTCTACCGTATCTAGGCGCGCATGTTTCTCACATCATCTCTATCCATATTCTTCATGTACATAATCTAGTTTGCGTTCTTGCCTTTCACTGTACTCGAGGATTTATGTTGACCATGTACTTATCCTGTATATATTCGACGGGTGCTTAGTATGTAGGTAGATTTTGGAATCTTACGTATGGGTCCTGGTTCGTTTTGCACACGGGGTCTGAGGGAGGTTCACTCAGTCTGCAGGCGCTGTGTTCCGAGTCAGGCTGTTTGGGAATAATATTCCGTTCAATTTAACTGCCACTTTGGCTGTGGCGTTCCATACGACACTGCGCCTGAGCTGCGCGGACTGATCGTTGAGAGTCTCCGAGAGCCGATCGATTGCGCCAAACGGGGGAACCATGCGTTTTGTGTACGGTCGGCAGAAAGTTCAACAGTAGCGTATATATGTATAGAGCCTTTCTCTTTTGGTGGGTTCCTCCTCACCTCCCACCAAGTGATAATGCCGCCTCTCAATCTGCAGCCCCCTATAGACCGCTTGGACATCTGCGATGACTGTCGGTCCTTGTTCAGCGTAGCCTGGCAATGCATCTCAACCATTTTCTTATGCACTTGGGTGTCACTTCACCCAAATGTTCCCCCGCCGGCGCCACGAGAGGACGAAGTGAAGCACATGGACAACCGGCCGCAGAATAGACCTCCGCTCACGGACGAGGGGCCACAGACGCCGGACGACTCCCCGAAAACTGGTCTGCTACTAAGGGACGAAGAAAAACAGACGAAGAAACCTGATTGTTGGGAAAAGCTTGGACAAGCTGTCTTCGCGAGGCTTCCGTGGCGAAAAATGAGGATTATGCGCACAGCAGTGATTGCGCCGGAGCTGATTCTGGCGTTTGCTGCGCGGCAGTACATTGTTGCCCATTGGATGGCAGGCATTGAAGGTGCGGAATTTTCTCCCGTACATCGGACACATTCTGATCTGGCACAGGACGTAAAATGTCGCCCAGGCACGCGTTTTTTGTCGGGATGGGTGGATTCGTCACGGAAGAGGGTCACCCTATCGTGGAGAAGGAGCAAATTTCCCAGTACTTGACAGCCATTCGGGCTGTCGAAACCGAGGACATTAGAGACAAGAGTAAACGCGACACTCTGTCCAAACTTTTGACCTTGGGACAGGTCATATGGTTCGCCGCACAATATGGTACGCGTCTGAAGGAGGGTCTTCCCGTGCTAGGAATCGAGACTGCAACGGTTGGTTTTGCCTTGATTCAGACGTTCACATGGGGATTCTGGAGACAGAAACCCCAGGATGTCTGCCGGCCCATAAAACTCGTCCCACCTCCCTTCGAGAACAAACAAGGCGTCGCGGGATCTAGAGCTCCAGAAGAGAACGCCAATAATGGCAGCAAGGCAGCTTCTTCCCGAATCCAGGACTATCTCGGCGCTACTCTGTTCGGGATTTATCCGCACTTTGATCCCATGCGCTCCGACCACGTACCGGCACTTTGGACACTCCCTGAAAAAGAGCGCAGCGAGTGCAAACCCCTCGGATTCTTGGATGTCTCTCTGCAGCTTGCCGCCGCAGTTATATTCGGGTTGGTGCACTGTGTCGCCTGGATTGGAAAGACGACCAGCTTCCCATCAACTGTTGAAATGTGGTTGTGGAGAGCTAGCGCGGCGGTAACCGCCGGGTGTCCTCTCATCTGCTTTTCCCTCTTGCTCATCTGGAAACTCAGGGAGAAGAAGGGGGCCATCGATTAGTGATTTCCTACTTGTTCTACGGGCTTTTAAGCCTGTATGTTGCGGCTCGCATTGCACTTCTGGTCCTCTCTTTCACAACCTTACGACGTCCCGCACCAGCAACTTTGGATAATGTGGAATGGGTGTCATAAGCCTTGACCAACGTGTAGTACTTACATACATCTGTATTCCGCTATCTTTCCGACTCTTGTTATATCGCCGAATCTTGAGGTCTGGCTACCCTGGTAAACGTCAAATTTCTCCATCCGTCTGTCATACGGAACGAAAAAAAAACTGTCATAAAGTCGGATAACTCACACGGTTGCTCCCAATGGGCCGTGCTACGGTAGCCAAAGTCTTCAAGCTTGGTCTTTTGAGGGCTGAGCGCCTACCGTCCGGATGAGCGCGAGCTCACACAGAACCTTCAAGGCAAAAAGTAGGTAAGCAGAGGCAGTAAACGGGCGAGGCGTTCAACGACGCCAGGTGCCGTGACTGATCACCGGCGGCGGGAGCTCTGGACGCGTGCAAGGCTAGTTATCAATGGTGGCTGAGGCGCGGACGAAGACGTGGACGAAGTCAATGACGAGGGCAGGGGCGTAAGTCGAGGCGTGAGTTGAAAACGGGAAACTCGATAGCGAGGCTCGAGCTCGGGGGCTGAAAAGCTTGTGTATTGCAAGAAAAGAACGGTTTTTATACAGGACAAGTGGCGATTAGTACAAGGAAAGAAGTGCTCAACTATTCACCCAATTACACCACGTTTTCGAGCGACGGAGATACCGTGAATCCATGCAGAGAGACCGGCGGCGTCGATTGCATTACAGTACGAATTGTGGAGGTGCGCGAGGCAGGGGGAAAGGAGATTCCAACGAGAAACCAAGCCCAGTACTGTGAAACGGGCTATGGGCGGGGGGAACAAAGGCGGCGGGTGCGTGGAACGTGTCGAGTGCTCGGGCAACGGGAAGAGCGGAGGCCGTTGTTTGGCTCGTCCAAAGTGATCGGGATCGTGATCCGTTTGCACTTGTACTCTGTCCGCTTCCCGTCTTCGACCACTACGGCGTTTGGAAGAAGCCCCGGATGCCATACAATCTCTGCATAGAATTTACATATCTACTGCCTACTCCCATCCTCGGCCACCACGCTCGTCCTAGTACGGTAAGCCTAAGAGTCGAGGTTCACGTTTCACATCACTGTCAGTGTCAGATCTGCATCGGCTCCGAGGTCTGTCTCGGTAATCCAGACTGGGAGCCTCTGATTCGTATTTCAAGCTTAACTAGCACCCAGTTGAATTAAAGTAGCAATGATCTACACCATGAGTGCTAGCATGCGGGCGAAAATGGTCCAACCATCTACAATCGTCAACTCAGGCCTACCCAATAGCTCATAGGCGTCTGTCGCCTGGACGTCGAACTCAACTGGGACCCACAGATAACACTCCTCCCGTGACTTGGGTAGAGTTTTCCGAAGAGTGCGAACAAAATCACTGTCGACGGCAATCCCCCAAATTCCAGCCCGTAATTCCTGGGGTTGTTGAAAACGTCCTGCGGCGAGACGCCGGACGGCAAGGCCTTGTTGCGCTGATTGCGAGTCTTGTGTGTGTTCCAGTACTGCACAAAAAGATCGACAGCGTTCTGAACGATCTTCGACCAAAGCCAGTGGAACAAATGGCTAGAAAATGCAATCAGTATAACCTGCAGCTTATGAATAAGTATGAGACGAACATATGGATCTCGTCAGTGACGTTAATATAATTCTGTTTTTACCAAGAAGAATGGCAGCCTTGAGATCATGGCCGGTGAAGTTGAGTAGATAGCTCCACAAAGACTCAATCGGTATATTGTCCGTGCTCTTCAAGGCAACGACTGCCGGGACTTCTGTAATCGGAATCTCAGGAATAAACTGGCTACTGAGTGGGTGTAAGGCAAAGGTCGGCATCAGAAAGAAAGTAGGACTCACCGGAGCTGTTCCTGCAACTGCCCCATGAGTCGAGTTTCCGTTCCGCCGTCCACAGTGTTTGCATGGGGATTTCTGCAGCGATAAGTGAGCATAATTCACTCATTCACATAAAAAAACACGTGCGGCCCAGAGATTCGACGAGGTCAAGATACAAATGAGCGACAGTGACCCCACATCTTGCATTGGGAACGACCCGCATAAGCACGATAAAGCCACTACCATGACAGCGCCCGCCGTACATGTCAATGCTGGCGCGTCCCATCTGCAAGGCCTTGAAATTGAGCTTCTCGTGTCCATCAAAATGGACTTCGTAGAAGACAGCGGTGTCAGTCAAAAACCGAACGCTTCTTGGCTGGGCGCTTGCCAGGAAAACGGCGAGCAGCACCCCGGGATCAAGAGCCTTCATGGTGCTGCGTACCACGGCCCTGTAATCCGTCAATCTTGAGGACGACACAAGAAATGAAATACCCACCTGGGAAGAGGCACCCCAGCCCGAAGCGCGACCCGCTTCTGAATCGTGGCAGGGCCATTACTACCAGTGATATTCTGGGCCATCTCCGTTGCAATGAGAGTCGTGGAGATGTGGGCGGGCGGCGGGCGTCTAGCTGAGACTATCTTGTGCTCCCGGTTGAGTTTCTTGAGCGTAGACAGCCTGTCGAACAAGGGCAATCATGGTGGCAGTAGTATACAGAATGAGAGAAGCTTACCCAATGTTGAAATTTCTTTTTGCTGAGCAGCTCCAGCCTACCGACGAGAGGAATACTTTGGGAAGCATATTGTTGTAATAATTCCGGTAGATTTTCGGGCGCTGCCAGTGGGGCAAATACTAATTGATCAGTTGTGTTCTTTGAGAGCCAAAGACTTACGGTCGCCGTTGATGTGGCCATTTTGCCCACTGGCATTGGGCATTGAACCGAAATGAGGGGGCGTAAATTGGAAAAGACGGTGGATCGAGTTGGACAAAATAGGTTCGGACTGGCCTTCAGCAAGCTTGAATCTATACTATTCGATGCTCCACCTGCGTCATCCAAGTCTGCGTCATCGAGAAGTCATGTTTGGAATCAGTGACTCCCAGGTTATTGCGCCGAGAATTGGTAGCGTACAAAAGTTGACTTCAGCGCAGACATGACGGAGATCGAAATCGGCGTTGTTGATCCGGCGGCAGATGCCAACTTCTCCAGTAATACACGCGGAGCTGTCAAACGGCTATTCGGCAGCAATCGGCATTGTTTGATCCGGTGTGATCCATTGCCGCCTAATGAGATTCCAACGGAAATTGGTGGACTCCAGTGGGTGTTGAGCATAACCCACGGGTTTCGATGGCTTTCATTGAATTTTTTTGGGTTAGCAGCCCAATGGAAACCACTGGTTTCCACTGATTTTTGCTGAAATTGTATACACTTTGAAGCAAAGTGTCGTGCCTTGAGCCCAGTGGAACCACTGGATAACATTGGCTTCCACTGGCTCATGGGACTCGGAAGCATCACTCTCCGCCCCGGCTTGGCTTCGGACCAAGGCTCAAGCTGACACACCCTCCCAACCCTAGAACACAGCTTGAGAAGTTGAGCGGCCTGCACTTGGCCTGCATCCCCTTCAAGATGATTGGTAGCCTGCCAAAGCCAGTGAGCTCCAACGGCACACTACAAAACCAGTGGATTCCAGTCGGCCCAAAATATAACGGCAACCCCGGCAACCTGCGGAACCAGTGGCTTCCGTCGTTAATCATTGTGCAACGGTCACATCACGTCACCCGGTGATCATCACTGGCCGCCAACAGCCACTGGTGTCATTGGTGGCCGCCAGTGACTTTGCTAGTGATGGGTGTATTTACTCAACTTCTCTTACTGCATACCAACATTCCCCCGAGCCGTCCGTTCACATTCAGGTTTTTGGCCTGCGCTTGACAAGTCTCGAATGTCCAACCGAAGCGTCATTATTATGCGGGATGCAAGTCATTAATGCGTAGGAATGCGGGGATCTGATGGCTCCAACTCCACATCGACGGACTTAAATATCCTCGTACACTTGGTAGCCGCCCTCATAATCCCAATCCTTATTACCAACAATCTCTTGCGAGTCTTGTTACATCTACGCTCTTTTTTTCGAATCATTCCCTACGCTCACAAGTTCGAACCATGTCGGACACGCTCAGAACCCGCAGCTCTGTTACCAACCCCAATGATCAAGTGCCTGCTGCGGCTCTATCTTTCTGGGCAAGTCGGAAGTCGGTCTCTGCGCCAGATGCACTGCGCTCTGCAGTGCAACCAGCGAACAACAGCGGACTGACATCCTTGTGCAGTGTCCCCCATCTTTCCTTCTTCGTTCGTTGCTCATTTTTCTTCGGCAGAACATCAATATTGTCAGGGTTGCAGCGCTCTGATCCGATTCCTCGTCGGGTTTATTGTGGTATCTGTAGATGAAATTCAAGGAACCAGGTGCGTCGTGCTTTCACTACGCTGAAATTTTCATACCCATTTCTTTCACTACCTAGTCGGCACTGGTGCACCCTCCCAGGTGAATCCCGGGCCGTCATCGAACGGATCCCATTACAAAACCTTAACGACAATCGCGAGAATCGCACTGCCGACGACCTGCGAGAGCTCACTGCTCAGCGCTTGCACAGGAGGTCCAGCACTGCCAAACCTGCGGCGCACAATGGAGCTATGTCTCATGCAACCATCCGCCAAATATATGTCCATATGGTGCCCGTCCACCTGCTCGGCGGTATCCAACGCCTTGGGGTCGTCTGCTAGACACTTTGAGGAGGTAACTCCGTTCCAAGGTGCGCACTATTTCGATTGAAGAAATTAAATTCTGACATATTGGTGGCCTAACAGACGTGCTGGAGGGGCCTGGAGAAATTGCCGCAGGTGGCGCCGGGGTGGCGCCGGGGCGTCACTCGGCGGCAATCCAGATGCGGCAGCTGTGATTAGGTGTTTTGGCGGGCCATAGAGTGATGTCTAGGGTGACCTGAATGTAGTCAATCATGTATGTACTTATAGAGTACAATACCTCAAGGACAAAGGGTTAAAATTCATCAAACTTTAGTAGATCGGCGGCAAAGTGACCGTTGGTCACAGCGTCAATCGGCGTCAGTCTTGGCGCCAGTCTTGGCGGCAAAGTCTCCGATCGGCGTCAGTCTTGACGGCAATCGGCGTCACCGGCGTCACTGAAATTTCGGTGACATGCGGCAGTGTGACACATCGGCGGCACTTTCGCGGCTATTCTATTAGGGGTTTGGGGGGGGGGGCCCCCCTACTTCGCGCTCGGATTCCTGTGCACGTCGCGCCGATCCGCAGCCGCGGTCCCCACAGGGTGTGCACGGAACGTCCCGCGTGCGTCGGCGCCCTCGCCGCGCCGCTGCGGCCGTCGGCGGCGGCGACCTCGCGCGCCGTCGCCACATCGCCGTGCACGCGACGCCGCACCCTCGAGGGACCCTCTGCAAGGCGTGCACGAGAGGTCCCGTCGTCGGCCGTCGCCTCGCCGTCGCGCTGGACGCGTTTTCGTCCTGCACGGCGACGGCAGCACCAGAGGCGGCGTCTCGGATCGCTGTGCACGCGACGCCGACCCCACGAGCGACCCTCTGCAAGGTGGGCACGAGAGGTCCCGTCGTCGTTCGTCGCCTCTCCGTCGCGCTGGAGGCGTTTTCGTCCTGCACAACGACGGCAGGCCAAAGGCGGCGTCTCAGATCGCTGTGCACGCGACGCCGACAGCTCGAGCGACCCTCTGCGAGGTGTGCACGAGAGGTCCCGTCGTCGGACGTCGCGTCTCCGTCGCGCTGGACGCGTTTTCGTCCTGCACGGCGACGACTGCGCCAAAGGCGGCGTCTCAGATCGCTGTGCACGCGACGCCGACGGCTCGAGCGACCCTCTGCAAGGTGTGCACGAGAGGTCCCGTCGTCGGACGTCGCTTCTCCGTCGCGCTGGACGCGTTTTCGTCCTGCACGGCGACGACTGCACCAAAGGCGGCGTCTCAGATCGCTGTGCACGCGACGCCGACGGCTCGAGCGACCCTCTGCAAGGTGTGCACGAGAGGTCCCGCCGTCGGACGTCGCCTCTCCGTCGCGCTGGACGCGTTTTCGTCCTGCACGGCGACGACTGCACCAGAGGCGGCGTCTCAGATCCCTGTGCACGCGACGCCGACAGCTCGAGCGACCCTCTGCAAGGTGTGCACGAGAGGTCCCGTCGTCGGACGTCGCGTCTCCGTCGCGCTGGACGCGTTTTTGTCCTGCGCAGCGACGACAGCACCAAAGGCGGCGTCTCATATCGCTGTGCACATGACGCCGACCCCGCAGGCCGCGCTCCACAAGGTGTGCGCAAAACGTCCCATCGTCGTACGTCGCCTCGTTGTCGCGCTGCCCACGTTCTCATCCTGCAGCACGACGGCGGCCTCAAAGGCGGCGTCGCGCATCGGCGTGCACACAGCGCCGACCCCGCAGGCCGAGCTCCGAAAGGTGTGCACGAAACGTCCCGTCGTCGTACGTCACGGTCGGTTTGGTGTCGAGCACGACGATGAGACCACACACTGCACTGACGATGTCAGCAGCGCCCGTCGCATCGCAGTCCCTAGCTAGATGGGCTGTGCTGCGACAGACGCTGATTCAAGGTCGGCCTCTGTCAGTGAGGTGCCCTACTTTGGCATCGTCGATTTGAGTGGGGATAAAAAACAGCACCAAATACAGGTCCCACCCTTGTTTACAATGCAAACAAACTTGCCTCTGTCACTAAGGTGCAAAACTACACCCTTCGAGCGGCAATAAAAACAGCACCAAATAGAGGACCCACCCTTGTTTACAATGCAAACATAATTGTACCTGTTTAACCTCTCTTGCTCTTAACCGCCATCTACCCAGCCCCTGCCCTATTCTCAAACATGTCTTTGCCCGTTTTCAGGTGTGTCTGTTTGTGTCCATCCGGAGGGCTGTGCATCGGTGCCAACCTCAGCCGCAGCTGCCCCCTCACTGCCTCCTGCCCGGCGCCACCGACCACGGAGGCCGAGGCTGCGGAACACCTCCACGACTGCCACGCGGAGGGCTACTATCTGCAGACGCCTTGTGAGCCTGCCTCGGCACCTCCCGTCCCTCTCAACCTCTCACCTTGACAGACTATGGCTTGAGCGTAGCCCGCGGCGAAGGAGGCACCCTCCGCTGCCTGACGTGCCGGGACACGTTCCACTCGGTCCAGACGTTCCGCCGCCACTTCTCGAGGGAGCATAACACCGATGTGCTCTACATCACCGCCATCGGCGTTCCGAAGGCAGACGCAGCGGCGCAGTAGTTAACGTAGCTGCAGTCAATGTCCGATAGACGCCTGTTTCCCCTCGGTCGTCAATCCATCGAATGTATTCGCTCTCGTGTGAAATCGCCGTCGCTATCAAAGAGCACCCACACAGTGGGCACACATGCACTGTCGTTACCCTAGGAAGGCAGCGACACCTTCGGTCCAGTTCAGGCTCGCCGATCATTGTTCACATCTGAGACAAACAAAGGTGCGACCTTTGTTTACACACGATTTAACAGATCATTGATCATCAATCAAAGAACTGCCTAGTATTACCAATTTTTTTGCTTCTTGTCTTCTATCATCATCTTCTATTGCTTCTTCGCCGCTCCCAGCCACAACGAGCCATGTCGGTGTCCCAGTCCTCAGCTGCCTCCGGTCCCTCCAGCACAGACCCCAGCTTGGTCCAGTCAGTAGCTCGATTGGGTGCCTCGTTGCCGCTGTGGAGACCAATCTTTATTTTAGGTGCAGAATCCAGCCAGGAATCTGCCTGTTCTCTGCCAACACGAACGGGCTCAGGAGCCACTTGAGAGCCCGACATGCCAGTGTTTATCAGATCATTACTGTGGGAAACCCACGTGAGTCGTCATTCTTGCCTAACCGTTCCACACTCAATGCGAACTTGCAGCAATGAAGGTCAAGCGTGACTCAATTCAGGACCAGGTGACCTGCCCTTTCGATAACTGCATCTCTGCCTTTCAGGACATCAGGCGTTTGTTGCGGCATATCGAGGGTAAGGACCCGCACAACGCCAAGGTCGAGAAATGCAACGCGGCCTTTATACCCGTCAATCCCTCGCCTCCGGCAGCTATGCCGTCCGTCTCTTCCCTACCCCCTGCTGCGCCGACAACGTCGCCCGCAGCCGCTGCCCCCGCTGCGAGCCTACCGAGCTCCAGCATCAGTGACGTCTTTGGCCCGTTGCCTACCCCGGTGGTAGTCGCCACCCAGCCCGTGTCTTTGCAGGTGCCTGCGGGGACAGTTGAAGTGCCGTCCAGCCTTGCCCGAGCCTTCCGTCGACATGCGAGCCTGCCGTCGGCAGTTGAGCCTTCGGCGCTCGTCGTCCCCATGCCTGCACCGGCCTCCGCTGCTTCGCCGTCCAGCGTCAAGCGGCGCCGCAGCGTCAGCCCACCATCGTCGGAGGAGGAACCCTCGTTTGACAACCCCAAACGCGTCGCTCGCCGTGCGGAGAAGATGCGCATCGTGTCTTCTCCGTCGCACGCAGGCACAGGCACAGTGACACCAGTGCCTGTTTCGCAACGGCCACCCCCCCAGCGCAGCGCCGGCGCGAGGCGACACCGGTGCTAACCACCCCTGCCCCTTCCAATGCTGCCCGTCGGACTTTTTCAGACCTGCGGTATCACTCCGAGCTGCTGACGCCTCTCCTCGCTGCCGTCCACACGGTTGAGAAGCTTGCGCTGTGCCTCCAGTGCGAGGCCGCGCTGCTGCCGAGTAACATCGTGCAGCACGCGCATGAGGTGCACGACATCCCACTCCCTCCGCGCGCCGTTCGCACCAAGGTCGAGGAGCTCTGCGCGGAGTACGGCCTTCTCAGCAATGCTGAAGACGTCCGGCGGCCCCGCTTTGGCGAGGCGCCCGTCGAGGGCATCAAGGTTATGCTGGGCTACTACTGCCAGTGGTGTTCCTACGCTGCCCCGGCGTACGGTAGTCTGCAGCGCCACTGGTACAGCCCCCAGCACAAGGCGAAGATGCCCTACCCAATCACGGCGCACGCCGGCATCCAGGAGGGATGCATCCAGACCTTTTTCAGGCCCAACAATCAGCACTGGTTTTGTGTCGAGGCCAGCCTGTGGGATTCGAAGCCCGACGGTGATTTCGAGTTCTACCAATCGACCTACGGCTCGAAGTTTGACGTGCCGCTTCCCGACGAGCTGCCCCCGGCAGCCAACGGCCTCGAGCTCGCGCCGTTTGCCAAGGTAACGTACTGGCATGAGCACCTCCAGCCGTGGATCAGCGAACGCCCTCTGCTCGCCAACCTGCGTCTCTTGACCGACACGCGGGGCGCTGCGTCGGGGGCGCCCGGCCTCGCCTCCCTGCGCGATGCCGTCATTCGGTACGAGGAGAGTGTGGCGTCGATCTGCTCTGCGGCGTCGATGTTCGTGCGCCGTCGTCTGAGCCGTGAGCCCAAGTTCGTGTCTAGTTTTGTCAACCGTTTCGTCCGCGGGCGCTCATTGCGTTGTTCTAGGAGCAAGGAGGAGGAGCACCCTTGGAAGGTCTTTGAGAAGCACAGCACCCTCGAGAAGTACGCAGACCGGCTGTATGCGTATCTTCATGCTCTGCTCGTTAGCGTCCAGCCGCGGACTCCGACAAGCTACAAGTTCCCCTGACCGATCAAGACGAGCGGGTACTGGCCGCTCTGCAGAAGGTCCTCTCCGCGAAGGTCCCCGCCAACCGCGATGCTCTGCAGGCCCTGCAGCGTCAGCAAGTCGAGCATGTGCACGACGCGGCCTGCCTGTTTCTTCTTCGCCGGCCTGCTAGCAACCCCGCGCCTCGCCCCACCAAAGGGAAGTACGACTCTGTGCTGGAGTGCCTGTGTGCGGTCTCCTCCGTTGGAGAGGACGGCCTGCTCGACTCTCCAGTCAAGGCCGCCAACATGTGGTCGCAGCTCAAGTATCTCATTCGTGCCACCCTGCTGTGGGAAGCGCACAAGAGAGCCAGCGACGACCAAGCCCTCGATCAGTGAGTGCGCTTTACCGATGTCCCATCAGGCCACTGACATCCAGCAGAGTGGTGCTGGCGCTCGCAGCAGAGAACCTCGACGAGGGCTCCTACTCGCCCTTCAACATGGTCGACGACTATCAGGGTATCACAAGCACTCTGGCTTTTAACAGTGCGCAACCCCCGTCGATGCGTGTGTCCGACGATGCAACGCTGTTCATATACAAGAACGTCATCTTCGATTACGCTCGCTGGAAGGCCAACATGCCCGCGGCTGTAGAGCGCCTCTCGGGACTCCTAGCAGCGCTCGCCTTTGACGTCCCCGGCATGTTCAAGTACGACATACCTGAGAAAGGCTGGGTCGACGACTGGAGGAACGAGGAGCGTGGCTACTCCTTTCTCAAAGACAATCGTTTCCACTTGGGGCGGCGGCCATATATCGCCGCGCTGATGGACCGCTCACCACTCAGATTGTTCATCACCGATAGCGATGGCGCGAGGGTCAACCCGGACACAGGCGAACCCGTCTGGAACATGGAGTCTGTCAACCGGATATTCAAAGCGGACGCTGCGTTCATCCGGTATGCCATGCCACTCGTCTTCATCAGTTGCTGCGGCAATCGTGGTGCAGAGTTCGCTGATGTCAAGCTCATCAATGACTGGCGGCCTCGAGGTCTGTGCGTCGACCAGGACGGCAAGGTGTTCATTATCGTGCAGCGTGTGAAGAATGAGGGTTCCACGCAACAAACGACGTTCATACCTGCCATGCTCCCGGACAGCCTATCCGAGATCATGCTCAAATACATCATCGTCGTCCGCCCAGGCATCGAGGAGCTTGCACGCATACATCTTGACAAAGAGCAGGCCAACGCGACCCGAACCTATCTCTGGACTGTGTACGGCAATCGTCTCGATGGCACGCACCTCAGCACGCTTCTCGGGAAAGTGTCGAAGGACCTGTGTGGCGTCGACCTGGGCCTGCAGCAGTATCGTCAAATCGAGGTGGAAATCTACCGCCTCTATCTCGGATCTGAGCAAGCCGTGCTAGAGGAGCAGCAAGGGTCGGACATTTTTGCCGCACGGATGGGTCACAGCCTCAGCACCGCTCGCAGTCACTACGCTGTCGAGACCGGGACGCTGCCCAACATGTCAAGCGACCTACTGAGCAGGTTCAAGACGGCGTCGATCCTGCACCATCAGCTGTACAATCTCATCCCCGAGGCCGATGAACTGCTTCCCATCCTCGTGCGCGTCAAGAGTGACCTTCATCGTGGCGCGTCTGCCGGCGGCGGTGACTCAATGGCCGTCTCACGCCTCTCCCGGGAAGTGGCGGCGATGACACAGCGGTTCACGCACCAGTCTGCGCAGCTTGACGAGCTTAAGCACCTAGTCTCGCGCCTCCTTGCGCAAAGTGCCCAGCCGGCGCATGGCGGCCTCGAGTCGCAGTCCCCTATCCCGACCCAGGATCCGCAGCCGCAGCCCACGTTCGCCACAGAAATCGTGCGCTCCAGCAGTTCCTTCGATTCGGTCATGTTGGATCCTCAGCTCGTCGACCTCGATGCCAGCCAGCTGCTTCAGGATTTCTTCGACAATAAGCCAGGCATCGAGTGGAACTCACCGGCGCAGCAGGAGGCAGTGACGCTGTCGCTGCAACGCCGGCACAATTTCATTGCTTCGCTCAACACGGGAGAGGGCAAGACGCTGATCTACCAGCTGCCTGCGTTCCACGAACGAGGACTTTTCACCGTTGTCATGTGTCCCAACAAGTCGCTGCTCCGCGACCAGAGACGCAGCAGCGAGGAGAAAGGCCTCATCTGCCAAGTGTGGACCGTCGAACATGCTCTCATAGACATGCCAGGTAACGTCAACATCGTCTATGTTGCATTGGAGTCTGCCGCTACACGCAGCTTTGTCACGTGCGTCCTCTCATAGTTGTTGATTTGGCTGTAGTTCAATGCGCACACCAGGTTCCTCGATCGGCACGCACAGCGCCTGGCGCGTATCTTCTATGACGAGGGACATCAGCTGATATTCGACTCTGGTTATCGTCCGGACTGGCGGCGAATGGTTTACCTCGCAACGTTTGCTTGCCAACACATCTGGGTGTCAGCTACCTGGCCGCTGAAGCTCATGGATTGGTTCTGCACTGAGGCCGGCCTCCGACAGCCGGTGCTCACCGTGCGATCACCATTCCAACAGCCGCTGCACCGGTTCATAGTACTGCGGATCCCCGGCGAAACCTCCTTCGGCACGTACATCCGCCGTATTCAGCGCGTGTTCGAACAGCGTTTCATGGGTGAAGAGGGTCAAGGCATCATCTTCCGTGCCAAAAAGGAGGATATCATTCAACACTGGGCACCCCGCAACCCGACGTCCGCATCGTTCCAAGGGTTCAGTCATCGAACGCAGCACGAGCTCGCATGGATGGGTGGTGAGGAGAAGTGGATCATGGCGACCAGCACCCTCATCCATGGCGTCGACAACCGCAAATGCAACGTGGTCATTTTCGTGGACTTCCCCCGAACCTGTTTCACATTGCGCAGGGGGCGGGTCGCGGCAGAAGCGGCGAGACTGTGGTGCTCATTCTGAGCACCGGTTCATACATATGGCCTGCCCGCGGCGCTCTCGGGATTGACTACATCCTCGCGGAGGAGGCTTCGAACCTCTACAACCATGTTACACGTTGTCGTCGACACGAGTTTGGCATGGCTTTCAATGGCACGCCCCAGACCTGTGCGTCGATCAACGGTGTTCTCTGCGATGTATGCGATCCCGACCAAGAGCTCATCCCGCCCCTCCTCGCTGCGCTAGAAAGCACTCCACCGCCGCCTGCCCGATTGAGCAACAGCCCGACGCCGAGCGAAGCGGATCTATGGGCCCTCTTCCCCGAGGATCCAGCCGAACTGACTGCGTTTCAGCATGATTCCGGCCTTGATCTTGGCGCAGCTTCCACCTCAAAGATCCAGGTCCCTGCGCCGGGGCACGTTGTCCCCTCCCGCGAGGTTCGTCAGCATGCAGAGGTGTTCAAAAACATGATCGCATCCAAAGACGAGCGGCTCAATGTGCTAGGCGAGCTGTATCAGAAACTGTCTGGCTCCTGTCCCGCTTGCTGGGCTCTAAAGGGACATCGCGAGAGTCTCAGCCTTGGATTCAGGCACCTGACTTATCGCACATGTCGAGAATCGGCTACCATATCGACGGACGTCACGTGGAATACGCGCGCTGAGAAATGGCAGAAGTCGATTCAATTTCCCAAGGATTTTACAGTGTGCTTTAACTGCGGGTTCCCCCAGGATGAGAAAATGGCCGTTTTTGGGCACCCGGGGATGGCGGGCCCCGAGCGCAGGTGCAATCGCGTCGGTGCCCTCAGGCAGATCATTTGGGTCATCCGAAACACTCCCGGGTACTGGAATGCTGCCGCTGAATACTTCGAGCTGCCGAAGAACATGACCGACGAAGCGCTATCAAAGTGGATGGTCAGCCACCCGAACCGCATCGGTCAATTTCACTTTGGGGCAGAGATGGTAGCTTGGTTTGCATCTCACTATCATCTAGACAGAGTCTACCACACCATACAGTAATCAGGCAGTCTAATGCTCAGCATAAAGCTAACATGGTATTCAGTGTACCTAGACATGTACATTAGAGTCAGTGTCATCTAATCAGTATTTATTTCACAATGCAGCCAGCCACAGTGAGCTTGAGTTGATGAGAATGAGGCTCAGTTAGGCCAGGGAGGTAGACTTGATCAGAGTGATCAACAGTTGTTTGTGAAGTAAACAAGGGTGCCACCCTTGTTTACATTCTGTTTGGCTAACTCCCAAATCAGGGAGGTGTCTCCAATTAGTGTTGCACTCAGTGTAGGCTTTGAGGGAGGCACTCTATTCAATACTTATTGATACATTCAGTTTGTGCCCACCCAGTGAATGCACTTATGTGTGCTCATTGTACCACAGACATGTGGGCTAACCAGTACACCCAGGTGTAGTTGCCCAGGTAACCCACAGTAGTATTGAATCTACAGCCAGTGTTACTATATCTAATCAGTATTTATTTCACAATGCAGCCAGCCACAGTGAGGTAGAGTTGATGAGAATAATGATCAGTTAAGCCAGGGAGGTAGACTTGATCAGAGTGATCAACAGTTGTTTGTGAAGTAAACAAGGGTGGCACCCTTGTTTGTGAAGTAAACAAGGGTGCCACCCTTGTTTACATTCAGTTTGGTTAATCAGAGTGATCAACAGTTGTTTGTGAAGTAAACAAGGGTGGCACCCTTGTTTACATTCTGTTTGGCTAACACCCAAATCAGGGAGGTGTCTCCAATTATTGTTGCACACAGTGTAGGCTTTGAGGAAGCACTCTATTCAATACTTATTGATACATTCATTCACTTTGTGCTAACCCAGTGAATGCACTCATGTGTGCTCATTGTACCACAGACATGTAGGCTGACCAGTACACCCAGATGTAGTTGCCCAATTAACCCACAGTAGTATTGAAGACTCTGGGTGGCTAGAACAGAGATATATCACAGGTCTTGAGATCACAGCAGGTTTTTCACTGACTTCTGCTCACAAAAGCTTGTCACTGCCATCAGGGATGATCAATGCTTTGACCATCCAGCAGTTCAAAGACTTTCTGTACAATAGAGGACATGATTTGACCTGTCCTTTGCTAGTCCAAGGTACAAAAGCTGTTCACTAGCCTCTACAGCTTTGGTAGTGATCAGATTGGGGCACAGGCTTTGAACGAAAATAGATCTGTCCAAATGGGGAAAGAAGCTGTGAAATACATATATAAGGAGCCCATCCCAACAGGTAGCCCATCAAACTTTGATCTAGCCCCACTTTTTACAGCTTTTCAACCTACAGCCTCTCCCCCCTTGAAATCTCTAGCCTTGACAATGTCTGACAACTCTGCTACCACTGGCTCTGTGTTCCCCTCTGCGCTCTCTGTGCAGGACCTAGGCATGCTCCAGAATGGCCCGGTCAACCTGGGTCGTTTCACTGTTCTCCTCGACGAGCACGGTCTCGAGCACCGCCTCTACACTTTTAAGCTCGAACACCTCTCGCCGCACAACTTCCAGCGGCCGCTTATTCCTGCTGCTCTGGATACCCTCCGCACCTCCATTATGCAAAGTACGTCGAATTAATTCGTTTCTTGACAGAGCTGTAACATACGCTTAGAGGATTGGTTCGACGAGTGCACTCTGACTGCCGTTCCCTCTGCGACGCCGCACAACGTCATCGACAGTGTTCTCTGTGACACTGCGGGCAACCCCGTTCATGCTCGCATCGTTCGTGGCGGTCATCGCTTCAAGGTGGCCCAAGACTGGGTCGCCCAGCAGCACGAACGTGCGCGCGGCACGTTTCAAGTAAAGCTGCTCCCGATGTGTAAGTGGTTTCGTTATCAAATGACTATCAGGTCGCTTACCACTCGTCTCGTAGGGTTCGATCACTGCCATGAACTGCTGCAGAAGGGGTATATATCCCAGGACAACACCCCCTCTGTTGGTACTCCGCCTCACCGCGGTCCTGCGTTGCACTTGGTTCGTCTCGCCCTCGAGACCATCCTTCTTCACTCGCAGTCGGATGGGGACCTTTTCGCCGTCTTTCCGAGTCTCACCAAGCTTGGCCTCGTTCCAAACAAGGCGTCCCTAGCCACCATGGACCAGCTCGTTGTATTGCGCTCGCTTCGCCATCCGGCTGCATTCAAGGCATTGCAGCAAATCGTGTCCCTCCGCGCGCTCGAGAGCTGGGAGGAGGCTGAAATCAGCAGCTTGTTCGAACTCTTGTCCTCTACGGTACACGGCACCGAGAACGTCCTGCAGCTTCTCGTTCCGTTGCTTCGCTCCGAGCCATATAGCGATGCAGAGGACGACGCGCCCGAGTTTCACAATCTTGCTGACTTTATTCGGTCCAAGAACCAGCGAGCGTTGACGAGCCCCCACATGTTGAAATGGCTGCCTGAGCAAGGCTGGGTGAACGGCGATAAGCTGATCACCAATGCCTATCCCTGGATGCGCGACGTCAGCCATGGCTTGAAAGTCTTTCACCTCGTTCCCGCTGCGATTAGCAAGACTGGCCAGATTCGTCTATGGTTGCGGGCTACGCGTTCATTGCTCTCGATGGTGCGTAATCACATTGCTCGACTCGATGACACTGTTAATGCCGCACCAGGTGGCGATCATTCTCTTTGGCCCTGACGAAGCGGCCATTTTCCTCGGGCAGTGCAAGAAACACAACGTCAACCTCACCCCAATCACACACAGCGACCTGGTTAAGATTTCTCGCTATACGCTGGCTGGTGCTGCATCCAAGCTGTTTGAAAAGCCCAGCATTAAGGAAGGGAACAGGAGTGGGAACGGGTCAGTGCTTCTTCTTCGTTTTACACGACATACATTGATTTTGCCACATTTCACCCAGCTCCTTGCGCTCATCAACAAGGAGCGTGACAGCTTGCCGTTGGGCAAGGACTTCTTCTCTGGCTTGGACGTTGCGACCGGCTCGAACCTCGACAATTTCGCTAAGTTCAAAGGCAATCAGCCGTTTCCCTGGCCCGTCGCCACCGTCGACAAGCTCGCCCAGTGGGTTGTCTCGAAAATCTTCGATCACCCGTGTTGGTGGGTGGTTCTCGTTGAGAACGGCTTCATGCACCCTGGCCAGGCGCTCCCTTGGGCTCAGAACTTCACCCTTCCCGAACTTCACCCTGAACAGAATCGTATTCACCAGGCGAAACTCAAGCACCTTGCGCAGCGGAAGGTGCAGGCGGCGGAACTCGAAAAGAAGATGACCGATGACCAGGTCGCCGCAGCTGAGCTTGAGAAGACGATGAAGTTGCAGGAGGCGCAGTTGAACGAGACCCGCAGCAAGCTCGAGAAGCTATCTGGCCAGCTTTCAGCCGAGGATGCACAAAGATTTGCCGAGGACCGGGCTCGCGCGCAGCGAGAGCACGAAGAGCTGCAGGAGGCTAATCGTAGGCGTCTTGCCGAGGCTCGAGCTGAACGAGAGCGTGTTGAGAAGGAGTACCAGGAGCAGGCCAAGCAGCAGGGGGAGGTGGCTAAGAGGCTTGAAGAGGAGCTCAAGACTGCCCAGGAGCGGCGCGCTACTGCTGAGACGGTCGAGCAGGAGAAGTTGGAGCTTACCGCCGAGAACACCTCAATGGCTGAGAAGATGGCGAAACTGTCCAAGGAGAAGGCGGCCAGGGACGAGCGAGCAGCTAAGATCGCGCAGCGCCTCAAGAAGTTGGAGAGTGACCCGGTTCCCGTGCCTGAGCCACGCGAGCTTCCCCAACTCCCTCCGAGCACACTACTTGTAACGTCGATCGCCGAGGAGCTTCCGGTATTGTTTTCTTTTTCAATCATCGCTTTCAGTCGCTAACACTGCGCATCCAGATTGAAGTTCAGGTCCAGGGGCTCCGAAACTCTGTTTATAATGTGGTTGACGACATCGAGGATCCAGACGAGCTCCGCGACATCTTGCAGTATGCCAAGCGCCGCCGTTCCTCGCCAGAGGCTCCCGTGGCTGGGAAGACTTCGAAACGTGCTCGCCGCACGAGGATGCCCTCTGTCCGCAAGACCCGCAAGGCGAGTGCTACGAACGTTGACACTGACTCGGACGATGTTAGCGGTGAAGATGTCGACATGGACGAGGCAGCGGCTGAGACGATCGAACAGGAAATGATGGAAGATGAGGAATAAACGATCGTGCATGCATGTAATGAGTAGCGCTTAACTTGGATGATTTCTTGAGAATGGGACAGACATAAAGTAAGGATTCTTTCAGCAACACAATAATACTTTGTTACCAGAATCAATGTTTCCCAATACAAGCACGATTCTCTTTACAATTTTGGGCGCCCGGATGAACTCAAACTTGATAGTGGCAGCAGATTTCTAACTTTCCCGGAGGAGTTTTCCCTTGCAGTTCACACATCGCAAAAATTGCAATGCAGCAGACTGTCGTGGCATTTCCTGTGAGGGACAGACTGCTGTCTATCAGCATCGCATTTTTTGCGATGTGACAGGCAGCTGGTCACGCAGTCGCATTTTTTACGGTGGGACAGTCTGTGGTCACATTCTTTGTAATGTGGCAGACTGCGGTGTATTGCCATCGCATTTTTTGCGATGGGACTAGCAGCTGTCCATCCAGTCGCATTTTTTGCGATGTAATAGGCTGCTGTTCAGTCGGTCGCATTTTTTGCGATGCAATAGGCTGCTGTTCACTCAGTCGCAAAAATTGCGATGAAATTTCGAAAAAGGCATATCTCAAGAAGTAGTTGACCGTTTCGGCGGAAAGTTGGACCATTAGGAAGCGCCAAGTCAGAGGAATGATTCGATTACGTAATCGTCCAAAAAAGGAAACTACCAAAGTTGAAAAATGTGGACATGTGGGCTGCTGACTTTGCAGCGGAGTTGCATGACTGTGCATAGTCAGAATTGATGGACCATTCGGACTTGTTGCGATGAAATAGGCTGGTGGTCAGTCAATCGGAATTTTTGCGATGAAATAGGCTGCTGGTCAGTCAATCGGGATTTTTGCGATGAAATATCAAAAGAGACCTATCTGAAGAAATAGTTGACCATTTTGGCTGAAAGTTAGACGATTGGAAAGCCTCAAGTCAGAGGAATGATTTGATTACGTAATCGGCCAAAAAAGGAAATTACACATAGAAAACCTAGACATGCAATCTAGCAACACTCTAATATTGGAAATAGATAATTTCGGACGCTGCGATGAAATATTGGAAGAGATGTATCTTAAGAAACAATTGACCTTGATTTAATTGAAAGAGCTGTATCTCAAGAAAGAGTTGATTGTCTTGGTTGACAGTCAGATGATTAGAATGGGACAAGTCAGGGGAATGACTCAACCATGTAACAACCTAGCAACATAGTTAGGTTAGGTTAGGTTAGGTTAGGTTAGGTTAGGTTAGGTTAGGTTAGGTTAGGTTAGGTTAGGTTAGGTTAGTTAGGTTAGGTTAGGTTAGGTTAGGTTAGGTTAGGTTAGGTTAGGTTAGGTTAGGTTAGGTTAGGTTAGGTTAGGTTAGGTTAGGTTAGGTTAGGGTTAGGTTAGT
>QVIE01002616.1:0-16601 GCA_013387415.1 Panellus pusillus | reverse complement strand
CGGCGCCTAATCGCAGCAGCCTTACGGCGTCAGCCCACGGGCTTCTATCTGGGCCTGTTTGTAGTAGCTTCCGGGACCTTCCCACCTCGACTCGGACTTAGGTGACAGCCATGAACATGCAGCCCGACAGTCAATCGAAAAGACTCCCCACGGCGTAGGCTTCCTTGCATCTCTCTCTTACCCTCCAACATCAGTTCCAGCACGACTCCTGATGCTGCCAACCAGTCACAGTGGCGCCCACTGCAAGGCCCAGGGACTTACGGCAGCCTAGACAGCGGCGAGCGCACACAGCTTCTCCCAGGAGGTGGGGGACACCACCACTGCCCTCAGGCTCCAGCGCGAAGAGCGACTACCGCCGACTTCTCTACCTCCTTCTGACTCTCTACTTCGTCATGATGGCCTACCCGACTCTTTATTGGGGACTGGAAGCACTGGATCCCGTCGCGCGCAACCGAATCAGCCGCGAATGGGAGCGGGAAATGCAAGAGCACGAAGCGACGCGCAGAGGATGGGCAGAAGAGCGGCGGGAGCTTGACGAGCAGCGGGCAAAGCTGATTCATGACAGGCAGACGTGGGCGGCCGAGTGCGAGGCTGGGAAGCGAGAGGAAGAGCGGCGGCGCAAGGAAGCAGAGGACCGCGTGCGGGCGGCGTTCGCTTGGGCTGGGCTTGTGCCGGACCAGCGCTGTCTGCGCTATGGGGCGCGTCAGTATTCGGCAAGGATCGCGAATGTGCCGCGCGAGTATGATCCGCTCAAAGCTTGCGCGGAGACGGAGGTGGAAATTCATGGCGTGAGGATGGCTGGCCCGCAGTGGTGCGAGGACAGAGTATGTACTCCTCCGGATTTGTGTGTCGGCGCTCATGGTTTCCTGTGGCAGGGCTGTAACGGGGTGATTGGACACTGGACGCTCGATTCCGGGGAGTCCAGCTGTGCAACTCACTTCGACCACTTCAACGATAAGGTCAGGACTTTATCATATCTATCTCGGTAATATTCACTCACTTCTGCGATCGTCTTCAGGGTGTACCGCCCAGGGATCCGGCTTGAGGGTGTGTTCATAATACATATTCGACCGTCGATATTGCTTCGCTGACTGGATCCACTGTCCTCTTCTCAGCGCTTCGAATCGCACCTTGAAGATCTCCATGGAGAGGACGATTGGCGCGAAATGTGCTCCACCCACACCAGCGAATTTCAACCAGATGCATTTCGACGGGCCGCATCACTGCGTGAACTGGGTAATACAATTCTTATACTCAGTGCTCGGAGAAAGTTCCATTGATTCTTTTGCGCAGGGGAAGTACGGAACGTGGGGGATTTGGGGAATCGAGGATCGCAACTGTTTTTGACAGCCTGGATGTTCAACCAGCTCAAAGTATTGTTGTTTGTGAAGTTTCTTGGAATGTTGTATGTAATATAGAACTGGATTCAGATGAGAAATGTATAACTTGATGACTTATAGAAAAAGTGTGTCGCATCAGGCAAGCACCAGGTGGACCATGTCTCGTGCCGACCTGGCGACGATCGGAAATCAAACTCCGACATATCCTCCGCCGGAACGTATGCTTCGTCTACCGATGCCTGTAGCGTCGATTCCGCGCTGTGGCAGGCTATGCGGTTCGAACCTCTGGAATCGCGTATTCGGTGCCGACCACGGAGTCCGCGAGCTTTCCGTGCGAGGATCCTCTCCTTACTGACCCTTCAAGTTCCGCTTGCAGGCTTTAGTACTTGCTCCGCAATGTGATTTCTCCCAACGCCCGTTCAGTGCTCGACTATTACTTGCCGGCTCAACCAAGGACTTCTATTATGGGTGTCATCCGGCCGCTTTTTTATCTCGCTGCTTCGCCTGCATGCCCCAGTGCCAGTACCTTCCTTGAGGCAGGCTTTGAGGCCGTGCCAGATGCATCTCATGAACGGTCTCGTCCTCCGCTTGAAGACCTCTAGAACTGTCTTCAACCACAGACTCTGGGCCAGTGCCAGTGTTGGGGTACGTCTGGCTCGGTATTAACACTACCACCTTTTCCAACATCCGACGATTTGTTGTTATCTCGGGCTGCCACCAGGCTGTCTCAGATTCAACTGCATGAAAGAAATCCCAGGGTCGCTTACTCGCTGTATTTTTATTGTGTGGGCTTCCATCAACTGGATCCTCAGGCTGTCGAAAGTTCATTTTTCTCGTCCGAGAAGCTCAAGCTCGTTGCCGGGCTGCGCCTCAGCCTGCGATCCTCCAGATGGATCCCTTTTTTTCACCATCACCCCTCAAAATTGCAATAGCCTGCTGCCTTCTGGTCCTATAGGTCTTCGCAATATCCGAGTCCCTCCGGGCAAAATATCAAAAGTCCTGTACTAGGTTAGTAAGCGAAGCAATGCCGTACCTTCGGACTATAATCAGTCTGGCGACTATCTTGAATCCGTGGCGGGATCTCTATCTCGCCTTCGATCTGGTGGTGGCAAGCTGGTTTCACGCTAATTAGAACACCGCAGGAGTTCGTCTACCCTGGTTGTGGCATCAGACGATATCCGAGTCGTACTGCTCGAATTCGATCCCTTGATCCTCTCAGATGTCCTCAGGGACTTGCGTGTGTTTGGGATTCTTCAATCAGTTCTTCGGCATTTCCAGATAACTGACTGAAACTGCGTAGTTCGCGCGGACTCCCCTTTTAACTTCGTTCATCTTCAAGTTCCGAACAGAGCAGAGCGATGCGCCGCACTCGAATCTTGACCGTTGCAGTATTGCATGTGAATTATGATGTATTCACTGGCAATAGCGCGACTGTTCCCCTCGTCTCTCAGGACGGCTACGTAATCTAGGGTGGATATTCGACTCCCCGGACTCCATGGCGACGCCGAGGTTTTGAAAATTCGTTCCGCGGCATGGCATTTGCAATTCAAATTATCGCAATCCTCCGCCGGAGGGACGGATGCCATTATTTTGCGTATGTATGCATGTGAACGTTAACGTTAGACATGGCGTTAAAAGGAATGTCTGTGGGGGACGTTGGGCGCGTGTCGCCGAGCGTGCAGTCCGACTTGGCGGCTTGACGCCAGCTCCACCGTTGCGTCATGCGCGGGAATCAACCGAAGTTACCGAACGAGGAGGCTGTACTGTAGCTGCGGCCGCGGGAGATATCTAATTTGGATGCCGACGGAGCGGGGTTCACCGCGTTCGGCGCTGCTTTGCGTTCAACTGAAGTGCTGGGTTCGTGGAGCTAATGTATATTTTCGAGTCGTACTGCCTCGCAAAAGATGTTTGCTTGTTGGAGATCTGAGGCGTGTGTTCGACGTGATAGTCGTTCGCGAGCCATAGTCGCGTTGCTACGTGAAATATCACAGGGCCATCACGATGATACTGGCCACAGGTGGAATTCCAGACTTTGGCTGGACCACTGCATTCATCCTCCTCAGCTTTTCACCGCTGGCATTCATTGTTCCTTTCCAAACGACCTCTGTTTTGAAAATCGGGTGCTATACTAGAATTTCAGTCCGGCAACGGACAAGGGTGCCATCACATCTTCCCACGCCCGTCTCCCCACTTCATCCTTCCTATACCGTCATGTCCTCAACGAGTGCCTCCGCGTCGAGCTCCGCGTCGAGCTCGGCCGCATCGGGCACATTTACGGCGGGTTCACATCTCAAGGTGCGTGCTTCGTTGCTCAAAAAGTCGCAAATGGGACCGTGATTCCTGTTCCTTTCATAGATTGTCGGCATTCTCCTCGCCATAACGAGCGGTCTTCTCATTGGCTCCAGCTTTGTGTTTAAGAAGAAGGGCCTACTAAGAGCGCAAGCAGGCCACACGGCTGGGGAGGGTGTTGCCTACCTCAAATCGGTGGGTCCGAGTTGTCGCACCACTTCAGGACAACAGCTAATAGTGCCCAAAGCCATTATGGTGGATAGGAATGTCTAGTGCGTTATTAAAGCTTACATGCTCTGCCGCTGGTTAATTCGTGGACAGTGATGATTCTCGGGGAACTCTGTAATTTCGCAGGTAAGGTTCGGTCATGCTCGGGCAGGCGATACCAACACGTTCGCGTATCGCCCCATGTACCGCCCCCGTTCTCGTTCCCCCACGTCCTCGTACGCCTTTGGCCTTGCCCCGTCGGTTCTGCAGGTTCTGGTTTTGACTACGGCTTTGCCGGTCGGCCTTGGGATATGTGCTGCAATTTGTGGTCAAGGACGCAGATCAACATATCCGACCTGTCGCTCCGACTCATGCCATCTTTGTGCTGTCAGGCACGTCGGGCGCGGTGATTGCAGGCGTGTATACTGCAGTGCCGTCGGACAGCCTTCACTCTCTCTTGTCCTATCCTTGTACCATCGTTTCAATGTGCTGATCAAATCCCAGCATACGCCTTTGTGGAAGCAATTGTTGTAACACCCCTCGGCGCTCTCTCGGTCGTCGTCTGCGCCATACTTTCGTCCATCTTCCTGAAGGAGACGTTATCCTTCTTCGGGTGGATGGGCTGCACCCTCTCTATCCTCGGCTCCGTCATCATTGCACTCAACGGGCCAACAGAAGCCTCCGTCGGCCAGATCACCGCGTTCCAGAAACTCTTCCTCTCCCCCGGTTTCCTTGTATACGCCGGCGTCCTCATCACCGCTGCCTTGGTCATCATTTTCTACGCCGCACCGCGGTGGGGCAAGAAGAGCATGCTATGGTACATCTTCGTGTGCAGTATGATTGGCGGGATTAGCGTCAGCGTTACCACCGGGCTGGGTGCCGCCATCGTCACCACCGCAGCGGGCGATAACCAGTTCAAGCACTGGTTTATCTATTTCTTGATAGGATTTGTCGCCATCACCCTCGTCACGGAGGTGTATTACCTTAATGTCGCGCTCGCCCTCTTCAATACTGGTGTGTTCACACCCCCTTGGTTTTGTTCCTTGCTGACGCTCCTTTGCAGCTATGGGTAAGCATTCGACTGTTTCTGGTCTGAGAACAAATCCTTACCTTCTTATTGTGCGCAGTTACGCCCACCTACTATGTTATCTGTGGGTCGCAATTTCACGTCCCCGGTTTTGAGCGCTCATGCATTCCTCTACAGTTACATTCTTCTCTATCCTCACGACGATCGTCCTCTTCAAAGGACTTTCAGCATCGGTATCGTCGATAATCACCCTTGTTATGGGCTTCCTAGTCATCTGTGTCGGCATCACCATCCTGCAAATGTCCAAGATAGATCCTACGCATCTTTCCAAACTCGATAGACGGAGTACAATCTTGCTCCAGGCTGCAAGGGAGCAGACCGAATCGCTCGAGGAGAAGGTGCTTTTTTTTTCTCAATCCTCTGGCATTCCTCGTTGACAAGAAGTCATCCAGGGCGCCCTCGGACTCGAAGATCCCGGCATTGACACGCTCCGGGGGAGCTTCGGCACGGTGGGGAGCATCATCCGCGCGCGTAGCGCACGGCGAATGTCCCAGGCCTCCTTTTCCAGCCGGCCCCAGGCGCCGCGGCCCCCTTCGACCGCACCAGTAACTCGACGAACCCACGGCTGCCCTCGGCGGGTATCCAGCGGCACCAGCTGTACGACACGCCCATGCCCGACCTCGACGCGCGGAGTAACCGCAGCGACTCGAACGCGACGCGGCTGGAGGGCGGCATCGCGAAGCGCACGACGATCAAATTCGATGCGCAGGACGTGGTGCATCAGTACCATCCCACGGGGCAGGGCACGCCGCGGCGCGACGATATGGCGATACATTCGCAGCGCCCGGCGCTGGAGAGTCCCGGGCGGAGGCCGTCGTCTGGGCCGCAGGACGACACCGAGTACCCGCCGCGCATGCGCGCTGATACGGAGCCGATGAGCGGCATGAGCAGCAAGGTCGCTGCGGACAGCCGCGACCGGTTATTGGACCTGGACGACGCGCCGCCCCCGCCGCAGGCGAGCACGCTGAGACAGCAGACGCTCTCGCTCCCCGATGCCTTTTCGAACGAGCACGCCGTGCGCAGCGCGCCGCCTACGATCGTGCAGGGCGGGCGGTTCCCGCAGCGGGTGGACTCGCGCGATGTCTTTCGGGACCAGGCGGGGCGGGGGCAGAGCGGCGGCGGCGCGCAGCTGAGGGGAAGTCCGCAGAGCGGGACGCTGCTGAGCTTCCCCAGCGTGACGGACTCGGCGCGGTCGGCTAATTGGGAAGACGGCGCGTCGACGGCGGTGGGCAGTGGTGGTGGTGGTCCTAGTACAGAGCGCGGACGGAGTGGGAAGCGGTATCCGAAGGGCGCAGGGGACGATGACCGGGAAGAGAGCGTCAGCCTGTGGCGAGGGGGGCGGGACAGCGTTACTTCGTTCAGTGGGGACTCAGTGGATGGGTCGGCTGGCGCGGAGACGGGGGCGGCCCAGAGGACTCGCCGGTGGTGGGTGGGATTAGACTGGTGCAGCCGCGGTTCTGATGGATTGACTGGCTGGCTGGCTGTGCCCTTTCCGTGGATGGACCGGACTCTTTTGTTTTCCCTTTTTTTGAGCATACCAGATTATTGTTTAGGTATTGGTATCATTCCCACCCCATCATCCTGCTTCCGCGTTACATTACGTTCTTTCGGTACATACGTATTCTTGCCCAATGTACGAGGAGGTGGTGTATTCTTATTCTGGCTAGACAGTGCTCGATTGCGGCGGTGTGATATCGTGCTATCAGCCTTATCTGTCTCTTTTTGTCCCAACGATGCACCGCGGCTGGCGCATGCCACTGTTGCCAGAAATCGTCCAACTAATAGAAAAATCGGCGATTTCAAGGGCTTCAAATTGCCAATTTTCACGATTGGGGCCGTCTTCCCCAACCTCGTAACGTGCGGCTAGGTAAGTAAGAGCCTGAGATACCCTCCAATTATCAATTCACCATCCCCTTGCAGACCTTCCACAAGCACTACCCATCCTTGCCTCCATTAAAGGTCCCCGACATCCACCACACAATCCACAGAACGCGGTACTTTCCCTCTTCTCGCACTGCAATGCAGCTGATCCAAGCTCTTTAGTATTTCCTCGCATGATGGCTCAGTCGGGCACCAGCAGAAACAAGATGCGGAACGATGAGGACGAGGATTCTATCACTGATGAAGAACTCGCAAATTCGGGAACTACCTAGTGAAGGTTGCGGTGGTGAGAAAGACTCTGACGCCAAATCCGCTTCTGTTGAGGACTCCTACGATGACAATGAGATCGAGTCCTACCTGCCATACGGTGCTCCCCATCCTACGCTCGACAACTTTGACGAACCAGCGATCCTTCCTTCGCCTTTTCAGGACCTTGCCCCGTCTCGCCACCGGCTGCAGTCTTCCCCGAACGTCACGATCAAGGGCCAGCGTAGCCCCCATCCTCTCGCACGGAAGGACCGCACTGTCGCACTTGCCTGGTGGTTTAGTTTCTCAATACGAGGGTAGCGTCAAAAGCAGCGAGCAAGATAGTTATCCGGGGGTCGAGTGGAGCTAGGTAGGTAGGTAGGAGTTAGCATTCAAAGATGCTATGCTTTGAGTACTTTCAATCTCTCAGGTCAACATCGCATCTTTCCGCCTCTCGTGTTGGAGAATTTATAGCACGTCAACCGACCGATCGAAAACTGTACTTGATCCCCGAAGTTCAATTAAAAAAAGGCCTGCCGTTAAGGAGTATGGGTGTAAGTTGAAACGGCTCTCGAGCCTTCTCGAGCGTTGCACACGCTAGATAGATGACAACTCCCAATAGATATCGTGCCGTACACAACGTATTTCAAGAATGAGTTGGTACGAGGGGCAGCCAAATGGTTGAAACGGAGTCGCGATCTGTTTGCACTGCGTCTGCGCCCCTCGAAACATCAGAGCAGTTCAGGATAGCACGGGAAAGTGGATTCCGCTGTTGAACCGACACAATTCCAGCAGTTCAAGAGGCCTTGTGGATCGCTGATGTTTTTCATTCCTAGTTAGCGGAGAAGACCGAAACGTAGATCGACTATGGACGCACTACTTCTGCTTGACCTGCAGCAGGCGGGCGTGGTTTTCTAAACCCCAGTACGAAACTGGAATTGAACCGGTGGTTAGCGCGTACTTGAACGAGGGTTCAAGGAGCTTGCCTGGGGGATCGGTCTCGAATGGCTCTCCTTCATTCTACAATCCGTGCCGTCAGCCGGAGCGGACCGCGGGTGGAAAGATGGAAAATCTCCTCACGAAGTACGATCCTGAAAACGGTGCCACCGCGCGCATCATGTTCACAACATCATGAACTTTGGTATACGTCGTTCGGATGTCTTCTATGGTGCTGTTGTAGGAGAATAGTGCGGTCGTCACCAGCTATATTATTACCTCGTCATCCATCGAAATTTGTGTAGATAAACAGTTCACGTACATGCCACAAGGCACCGCGCCATGCAGGAGTAATAGAAGTAGCGCCGGGAGTCTCTTGGAATTTGATTGGCGTGGTCACTTGGATGTTCGGAAACCCTAAAGCGGCGGTTTGGTTGAGTAACAGCTCAACTAGCTGCGCGCGGGCTGCCACAGATCGGAAGTTGGTCTGTGGAATCAGGCGCGATCCCAATATTACGAGCCCGCCGACCGGCTGTGAGCATTTACATAAAATAATATCAGCAGGCGGGGGAAGAAGGGCAGCATAGTGTTCACGTACAGCTTCTTTGGGGATGACAAACGTTTCATAGAATGGTAGCCACGAGCGGATCGTCTCGAAGCTGGCAGAGCCGCCGTTGGCCTGCGCAAACAACGCAATCTCTTGGAAAGACTGTTTTGCCTCCGCGAGTGGTATCAGGGGTTGACAAACGTCAGCCCACCGCTGTTGATATGCCCGCCCCAGCCGAGTTCACCCCAGCTCAAAGAACTGTTAACTACGGTTTCCCAGAATTGTCTGGCTTGCGCAGCGGCGGGAGTGTAGGTGATGTTTGCGCTGAGCAGGTGCCGTTTACAGTCGGGTGCCTTTGAGATTTTGACAAGACTTACACTTGTAATGTGATGACCTTTTCGACGAGGTGGGTCGACTCAATGACGACACCAAAGGTGCCCCCACCTCCGCCGCGAAGCGCCCAGAAGAGGTCCGGATTCTCACAAGCATTGGCGGTGCGGTAGACGCCGTCAGGCGTGACGATCTTGATCTGGAGCTGCAAAACAAATTGAGATTCGGAGAGAAACAGAGGGGGAAGCGACAAACAACTCTGTCTACCCCAAGGCCGTACACTGGAGACAAAACGCTATGACCGGCGCCCTGTGAGTAAAGTCAGCTGGCTTGCACAGGGATCAAAGAGCGCTGTACCATCAACCAACCACCACTGGCCCCGATCGACTGGGCATAGCCGCCCAGAAATGTGGAATTGTTAGCATCCGCGAATTTGTACACTTGGTCAAAAGTGACCCCCGCGCCGACAGTGATGGCACGGAAGGATCCGATACATGACTGAGGTGTGAAACTCTCATGGAAGTTCATCTCATGGTTGATCCTTGAGTCAGAAATTGCGTATACCATATTCCCTGACTTACCGTGTTCAGGTTGTGTGTCTGAGAATTATTGATTACTCGCGAGTTTCTGGGACAGAAGATCGCATAAACATACCCAGACCCCGAGGGATCCCTCCCGACGTGTGCGTCCGAGATAATCATGGCCAGTATTCTTTATGGAAAGAGGTATCTTGCTCTCTGACGAAAAACGAAAAGCTTCCTGGACGTCTGTCGGGGTGGACACATTGATCTGGATACAAAAAGTCTCAGCCACGTTTTGGTCGAACATATGCAGACATACGTAGAATTGAGGGAGCTCTCCTTGATTGCAAGAAACACCGTCGATGGCGGTGGTGTCATTCGGATTGGCGGAATTGAGTAGACACTGCGAGCCTGTGGATTGGCAGGTCTCCCACTGCGGCTTTGAGTGGACGCAAGTCAGAGCAGCACCGCAGAATCATGGAAGGAGAGGCATCGTACATTCATATTTGCGCCGAAACTGGCCAGCCGAAGACCTGGTTTTAGATAGTTTGCCTGAATTTCAGCGCATGCTTCCTCGTCCACGGCCACACTGATGTTGTTAAATTTTGAGAAACAGGGCAGCGCAAAGGGAGTCGTGGGTTGCAGTCGGCCATCAATCGTCGTATTGAGAGCTTGGAATGCTGGGCTCAGAACGGCCTCTGCCAGGGATGCGAAGGACGCAACGAGGAGGGCGTTCATCAGAGGAGTGATGAGCTGTATCGTCCGAGCTATCGGCCCAAGACCGCGATGTCCCAAAACGCAGGCACTGGTGACTACTTAATGTCGACGTAAGAGGAAGAAGGTCGCGTTTGCCGATCCCGCTAGACACAAGTAGACACAAACGTCTGATGCTGGGAAAATCTGCCATCGTTAAGGTAGGTTAAGGCACGCTCCTGCACGCACCTAGCTAGCTAATCATTGGTCAGAATAATGACGGTGAGCAAAAGGACAAGACATCGTTCTCAGCCCCTAAGGCCCTGTCCGGCATTCAAAGTTGCAAGATAGCCGTTTGGGAAGCATTGATGATTGATGTACTTACGTCCAAAAAGAGTAAGTATCCCAGACTCTCAATGTGACAGGAAGCTGTGTGACACAATTTAGAAAACTGGTCGCGCAAAATTGGATCCTGAACAGGCCCCAAGTACGTAGGACGACTAAGTACTTAGTAGCTGTTACGCTATAATTTTGAGCCTCTGACTTCATGATGTTATGCGATGGAACGAGAAAGTCGAACGAGTTCGTCGCCTTTGCATAGCTACATAGCAATTAAGTAGCATTGATATTCAGCATCCGGGTGAGAAAAATCAACGGCCTCCGTCGGGTGACGAGCCGCCATCGTTTCATTCAACCGACGGAAAGTTGAAACTTGCCCAAAATGTCGTTATGTACAACGTATCCCCAAGTACATAATATTGCGATGAGGAGAGGGAACGTAGCGCAGCGTTATAAGCGAGGTCAACAGGGCTAGAACTGATAAGCGCTGAGTCCCATAGCATACGTTTGAGCCGCGCTTTGGTATCTGCAAACTTGAAGCTGAAGCGCAAGACGGTCGATAGACTGGGAGTTTTTCCTTTTCAAACGAAGACGGTCGCTCTAGAACGCGAAAGCAGATGGCGAGAGATGAGGAGGAGGACTGTCCCCGCGAAAATCATAACCTGCATCACGATCGGCACTTAGTCGATGCCGCAATTTTATTGGCGCTGGCTGGACTCACCGAGGTGAAGACGATCGGTCTGTACCAGAGGTAGTGATGGCTGTCGAGCAACGCGCCGTCAATTGGGCTCCCAACCAGCCCCCGAAAGCCGCGATAAAGTACCCAACACCTAATCGTATGCTGGGCCGATGGTTCATTTCTCCGTTCTCTTGGAATACGTTGAAACACCGCTCACCCAATTTCGCTCTGATGCCGTGCGGTCGTCGCAAAGGTAAGAGTAATCAGAGACAACCCTGGCCGCAGTTTTCAAATGAACAGATGTAGACAGGGACACGAAGAAACTTACATGCGCCGGAACAAAAACCATAAACGACTGCAAAGGCATACATACCACCGGCGTTCGTTACGCCGAATAGCGCGAAGACCAACAATCCGCATAACGCAGAAAATGTGATAAGCACGTTGAGGACACCGACTTTGGCGGCCAACAAATTGGGTCCGACTCGTCCCGGGATCGACGCGGCATTCATTACGGCCAGCTGCATGAGCTGTCAGTTGCGGGGACTCGCGTCATTCGAAGAGTGAACGGACGCTGTAGAACGCCAAATTTGGATCGACGTGATGCAGAATTGAATACAATTGCAGGTAAAAATCTGTGATAGGCATGACGGAGGAATCCTGCGAGTTGACAATGACAGACTTACATGGGAAGAAAACGCCGCTCAAAATCATAAGTGCGCTGGTGCGCTCAAGGATGAGAACACGCTACCCATGCAACGACACTCGTACCCGAATGCCATGAGCCAATATGCAGGGTCATTTGCAATTATCTTCAAAGATGACTCTGGTTGGCGCGCGGCTGGAGGGCAGCTCATGACGGCGTTTGCTGTACCGAGCATGCCAATGACAATGTACAGACTCGCACGAACGGCATGCGGAAAGTTTGAACTCGCAAGCAGACGGTTAATCACAATAGGGAATATCAATCCTCCAATGGCCGCCCCTTGATTTCACAGAAACAGTTCAAACTTCAGTCTGATCGAACGAGATCCAGGTGAGAACTACTGACCAACCAAGACGATCCCGACAGCCATTGGCCTCCTTTTCTTCCAGTGACGGGCCTGTACGGCCATGGCAGGAACGTAGAGGAGACCTGAGCCGAGACCCATGCCCAATCCTTGAGAAAGAAAGATTTGATAATATTTCGTTTGGTCCGTAAAAGATACTGCAAGAAGCCTGGAAAATTCGTCGTCATCTACTTTTTTTTGCAAAATAAGACATACGAGCCGATGTAGATGATGGAACCTATGAAAATCGTGATTCGGAAGTAACCCATGTCGACCAGTTTGCCGGCAGGTAAACCAAGCGCGACAAGGAGGAATAGTTGCGTAGAACCTAACCAGCTTACACTGGAGGCCGAAAGTCCCCGCGCGTATAGTGGTCTTGGTAGACGCCGAAAGCATTGATGTATCCAATGGTCGAAGCAAATATCAATGTGCTTTTCGAATGGGTAAGTCGCGCTGCACATCTAGAAAACTAATTCTCACGCACCCGCCAATTAATGTACACCAGGCTGATAAGCCCCCGTCTTTGACTGGGATCTCTTCATTCACAGCCGACGACCCTGGTTTTGGACTTGATTCCAGGCCACCGTACTCGAGCTTTCCTGGAGTACCGTCGCTCGTAACAGTCGGCGTGGCCGAGTCCACAGTGCTCCGCGTCGAGGTGAGTGCCATCCGTTATCACTGGCAAGGATGGGAGTGGGTGGCAAGCTGAGGATACCGTTGTACTCTTCGATGGTCGCACACACATACAGCATGACGCGCCGGCAGTACGTCGGCGGTGATAGTTTCGAGTCGCTTCGCAAGGCTTCGTGGTGCATGTATCACCGTATACATAGAAAGAACGCTGAAATCTGTCACTTGGTTTCTGATCGAAGAGGTGCAGATTGGCCAAGTCAGCTCCAGTGCAATGGGGTCGCGCACCGTGCCGCCGGACAACTCCGTACTCGAAGGGCCGCATACAGCACGGATTTCCTTGCGAATTCGATGAGCATCCGGTTTTCCGAGTGGGAAGGTTAGATGAAGACGGAGGTAACGGCGATTGCTCGTCGTCACGGAGGTACGGAGCAAAGTTTGGGGATCCGACGGCGGATGTTCCAAATTTGACCTTGCTCTAGCCTCTCAACCACTGGCAGCTCACCGGCATCATTGCGGATGCGACAGCTCGCGGAATGCGAGGTGATCTCGAGCATTAATAGATGGCCCCTCCCGTCCCTGGAGTGCGAGGGAAACTTGAAGAAGCGGCAGATCCGGTGCAAGAAGAGATATAGAGGACCCTTCTACCGTCTACGAGGTCATGACAACATTCCTCGTCGGAGGTAGGCATGCAACAACGATCTCCTGAACTATTTCTGGGAGAAACTCGCGAGAGCATGCATGGAATCGATGAATCCCGTGTGGGACCTGGGAGTGGATGTAGGTTCAGGGTTTGTTGCGCGCCGGTAGCACGAAGACATCTGCAGGAAAATCTACACGGATTTGGGAAATTTCCTCGCGAGGGTCGGACACCTGGAGTACTAAGCCCCGACGTTCGTGGATTTCAAGACACCAATGTTAGGCTCTCAATCAAACAGCGCGACGGTTGTGTCGGCGACGATATTGCGGCACGCGAGCAAAGGATTCAATTCAAGTTCCTTCTCCCACGCGCTTCGAATCCTAGGATTATATCCACAGATTGTTTCGATCCAATCCATGGACGCAGTCCGAGTCGCACTGGAAGGTCCGGGGTTCTCTCATCTCTCGAAAAATTCCTAATATTTGACCCCTGCGTTCTGATGTCGTCGTCTTTCCTGTAGCAAGTTTCGAGGCCTCGGTTGCATTGCGCCTTCCTCGTGAGCGCGCCCACATTCATGTACTCTACGCAAGCCGAAGGTCATTTTCTCGCGCGGCTCGGTACAAAGGCAATTCCCGTGAATATGCGTTCTTTTCCCTATCCTCTTATCCTTGACCAGGAATTCATTCCTCGAAATTGTCTGTGCGCTTCCGTCTGCGATCCGGCTCACTCTCTCTGACGCGGGGGTTCGTGAACGCGCTGCGAGAATCATTATGGCCAGTTCAGAAGCCAGGTTGCAAGGATAACACTATGACGACCAGATTGGCGAACCTACACGAAAGATGGATCCACTTATTCAGTTTTCGGGACGAGGTTGACCGACTGGTACGTACTGCGCACTGACTTCGCAGTTCGAGTTCATATTCGCTGCGCGCGAAATTATCTACAGCGGATCTCTGCCCAGCTCTGTATGACCCGGTTACTATATCGGCGACAGCGAAACCGTGGCGAAATCACCGCTCATCGCCGCGGCTTTTTGGTGGGGGCGCAGGAAAATCGAACGCTAGCAGGGCTTTTGGAGCATCTTCGTTGTCAAGCTGATTTGCTGACAGAAGTCGATTGGGATAGATTGAACAACAGCCCTTCACGACGCGCGGAAGATACTTCCTCGTTCTCGAGCTGGATCTTGTCAAGCGTGTTCGGGTTACCCCAGAGACTTGTAAGACAGGTTTGTCAATGGACACTTGAGATACATTTTTGTTCTTTGTGTAGGCCATACACATGTTAGGCCTTAGCGCACATCCCCGCGAAACTGCTTTGAGAGCGGGAAAGAGTGATGAGTTTTCCCTTCAGTGTCCAGAAATTTTCGGACTCCCCAGGACTCTCTCTCTAGCACTGTAACACTAATAAGCGAACATTCGCCCAATACTTAGTCTTAGACATAATATCTGACTCAGATCCAGCCCTTCGTATGATAAGTATTATTATTCAGACCCCCGGGCCCCGGGGCTCGTTCGTTCATGTTAGATTGAGTGTGTCCGCAGCAAGTCTACCGGCGGAATTTCGTGTGTTTGAAAAATTGGTTTCTGGCGCCAGGTTTCGCGAGCAGGCACCTGCAGTGGAAGTGAGGCTCCACTGCCACTGGTGGGCGGAGTAATCGCCGATGTTTGTTTGCCGATCCGCGCGTGACAGCATAATCATAACTGTGACTCGTTACTTCGGTGCTTTGTGCGCTCTTCTACCTCCTTGCAGTTGCTTCCTCCAAGCGCGCCTTCTAGAGTACCGCCTCTTGCTTTACACTCTTCCGCCATGCACTGAAATGTGTAGATCTTATAGGATTCACCCGCCTCGTGTGCGTATCGCCAGCTGCCTCGAGTCCGTGTTGTAAATCATTCGCATCGTTTCGAGGTGAGACTTGAATTCGGGACCACTTTCACTTTTTGACTGACTTGAGCGATTACAGACCCGCGTGAGTTGCTGCGACTCCATCGACCTCTCTTCGGCGCGACTGACCGAGATTGTTAAGCCGCCATCAGTGCCCTCCCGATTGTCATCCGCATTTGTGAGTCGGAGCGCCTCGACTGGTTTGTCATTGCGTTGACCCCGTCCCAGGTGAGATACCACCATGTCGTCCGACTATGAATATTCCGATGAGGACATGGACGACGTGTTCGATGACGAAGACGTTATGATGCAGGACGATGGTGAGCGGCTGCCCCACCGTCCAGAATAACGCTGATGATTATCAGACTCTGACGGCGACGACGGCGGGGACATGGACGACTTCAAAGTCGTACCAAAGCAGACCCGCAAAGCCTGGGAACTTCAATTCGACTCGCTCTCCCAAGCACAGGTCGAGAAGCTCATGGAGAAGGATATCGAGCATGTTTGTGGCATCCTTGGCGTTGAAGAGAGCAAAGCAGGCCTCCTGCTTCGCCACACAAGTAAGAGAGGACACCGAGCACTTTGGGATTCCAGACCCGGACCTGCAACAACGGTCCTTCCTTAATCGGTTTCAAGAGGACAGGTTGCGGCCATGACCTAGAAAATTCAGAACGAAGAGTGTTCTGGATTTTGATGACTGCTTACCATCGGTACATTATTATGAAAAACCGGCTGACGATGGCGCCGGCAATAGCATTCGGATACAGTTGACATATTCGGGCTACAAGCATGGCCCATGCAACGCCACCTAGAAAACCATTCACATTGGAATATATGGCTCTCCCTGCGCCAAAATCAGCATTGGACGAGTTCAGAGCGCAGTACATACGTTGAGCCCACAGCTTGATACAACGCAACGAATCTCGAAATACTTGCACGTTGGGTACGAGTCGTAATATCTCATCCGTTACGCGGGACCCTGGATTCGGTGTGAAAACAAGGTCTAGAGATAGAGCCAACACACTCACCTCCGAGACTCCGTACACATCGCTCATCAAGATTCCGAAGCAAATCGTCATTTTCCAGGGAAAGATCGTCTGGTATTGATGAGAGTGCAAGGCGAGCCATTAGGAAATCTAGTGGTATCCCGGATATCTTGGCTTTGATGACGGGGACATACGCGTCGGGGACGCCCTGTGTGCAGAGTTGGGGTTATGCAAAGATGAGAAACTAGAGTACCCACCGAAACCTCCGAGACGCCTGGCATCTCTTGCAGCATGGGCTCAAAAACCTCAAAAAAAGTCCT